>JAGFNQ010002049.1:809155-874679 GCA_024364735.1 Boesenbergia rotunda | reverse complement strand
GAGGTTCTATCCATTTTTGTCTCGGGTTCCATCACGTCTGTTGGTGGGGTTCGTATCAGAAGAGCTGGTGGCTGTCGGTGGCAAGGAGAGGGCATTTGGACACCGGCGGTAGGGATTGAGGGGTGGCGGCAGCAACCTTGAGAAGGAAGAAGAAGGCTGCCTTCTTCTCTTCTTCTTCAGCTTTTTCTTCATCCTTCTCCCGTTCTGATCAGTCCCCTTGTGGCTGACGCTCAGTGGAGAGGAAGGAGGCCGGCGATAACTCTAGGTGTAGGGTTATCTTGGTGCAAGTAAAGGAGAAGGAAAGGGATTAATTGGAGTGCCTCGGTGATCTCGGTTCTCAGTAGACCGTCGCCCACACGACGTCCAGGAAGGGATGGACATAAGGTAGAAGGTCACGAGGTGATCGGGAAGGTATAATTCTTTCCCAAGCTCCTTATGTTATTATGTGCCATGTTTTATTTGCCTTGTTATTTTATGTTAATTATTTAATTGTTTTGATTTTGTATCATAGCCAATAATTAAATAATTGGACCCCGACCATAAACACAAAAGCCGGCGATCCACTCGTCGCCTTTTCCGCGGTTGAACGGTCAAGCAAATTACAAGGCTCTATATTTGTGATTGGCCGAGTTATAATTTGGATCGTTCGATACAGCATGAGATGGTCATTGGGAGATGGGTCTCCATTTGGATTAATTTTTAATTCGTAGACATGGAGAGGTCTCTCAAGGACGACCAAGTTTTCGCTAAGAAAACCCGCCGAGCCATACCCTACAGATACAAATGATTCACTTATGCTTATGGATATTATTAGGTTATTAGATGTATCACATCATTAAAAATAGATCAACTATGGGGAAAGTAAATGTTTAATTAATAGACATCTTGCCCAAAGATCATAGTTAGATATTTTAAACAATTTGAAAATATTTCTGTGTTTATTTGCTATGCCATAAGTTTTGGAAAACATATGATTTCAAAACTAGGATAAAACTTTAGTACAAAGTTAGATGTTTTCAAAGAATTTGATCTTTTATCAAAAAGTCAAACATGTTTGGATTTTTCATGAAGTTATATTTTTCCCTGTTAGAATATATCATATGAAACATGTTTGCAATTTTTCATAATTTTTAGAATTTTCTGGAATTTTTGGTGAGTTTTTGAAATTCGGAACATAATCTGAAAATGCAGACTGCAGTGTATCAGTCGACTACCCCAGGGGCAGTCGACTGATACTTCTGATTTTATAAATCTGGGTGTTTTTCAGAAAATAAAAGTTCTTCCATTTGATGTCATTGGTTAATATTGCGTCAAGCAATTCTTTTGATGGTGTCAAAGGGGGACAATTGGGAAGTTTAAGTTAGGTTTGTAACTTAACTTTTGGTTTAACTTTTAGTTATGATGAAAATTGAAAATGGGGAGAGGACATAGGTTAAGAGGGAGGTTACCTCTTGTTTTACTATGTCTTGTATTTTCAATTGCTGTTGTTAATTCCTAACTTAAACATATTGTCACACATTAAAAAGGGGGAGATTGTTGGGGTAATCGGCCCAAGTATGATCGGGAAGATCATGATTTTGATGTGTGTGTGTCAATATGGTTAAGGTTAGGGTGTTATGTTATTTTGATATGTGTGAATGAGTCTTGCAGGACTTGGTGATTCACACATGGAGGGCACATCCGAGGGACGAGAGCCGAGGGAAGAGGACTCCAAGGGCAAGTCGAGAAGTGGACTTCAAAGGGCACACGTGAAGGGTGGCATGGAGGCAAGCTGAGGATTTGCGTGTGCATCCGAGGGACGATAGTCGGTGGAAGAGGACTTCAAGGGGCAAGCCAAGGGAGTGTACTTGAAAGCACACGTGAAGGAGTGTCTTCGGAGTGAGGAAGAGTGTTTTTGTAAGCTGGGCAGTCGATTGGGAATAAATCAGTCGAGTGCCAGCAGAGGACTCAAACTCACAGAAAATTCAGTCGACTGGTCCTGGACCAGTTGACTGGTAAACCCGAAAAACTAGCCGTTGGCTAGCAACTTCGGTGGGATCAGTCGACTACCCTGGGGGCAGTCGACTGGTATCGGGTTGGATAGGTTTAGGAGTTGTCCTTTACTCTATTTAAAGGAGAACTTTTGAGCAGGTCAAGGTTACGGTTCTTTAGGGTAGAATCATACTGTTTGTGCTCAAAATCTCCAGCTCTTCCTCTCATTCTTATTTCTATTTTGTAAAGAGGAAGAGGTCAACTTTGTGAAGGTTTTCTCCACCTTGAAGGAGGTTTTCATAGTGGAGCCTGCATGTGGTGTGTGTGGATCCTCTCTGAGGTGGATACCAAGTAAAAATCAGGGGGTTAGCATTGTTCTTATTGATTTTGTTTATGTTTAGCTAACAATCTTTGTAGACAAAATCGAAAGAAGCTATTCACCCTCCCCCCTCTAGCTTAGCGCCCGATCCTAACACAACTCCCCCGGAATGTCATACACTTCGCAGGCGGCTTTGAGGGTGGCAAACTTAACCCTAGACGAAGTGTCTTCGTACCACTCCAGATGGTAAACCCTTACCTTCTCTTCGGGCATTCCCTTCTTACCTCGGTCTTTTTCCCCTTTCCTTCCTGGTTGATGACTTCGAATGAAAGAGGAAGAAAAAGATGGAAGATGAAGAAAACTTACGCGTGGAGAAGAAGAAATAGTGAAAGAAAATGCTAGTAGGCGAGAACAGAGTGCACAAGCTCAGTTAATCGACGATGCAAGAAGGCGGAAGGACGTTTTCACCTCCCTTTTTATAGGGAAGAAGCCGCCCTCGTGCGGACAATAGGAGCACGACACATGGACGGTGGCTGCCCATCTTGAGGCATCGCTCCTCTTTATGGCCAGCGTTTGGTATGGCCCTGTGGTGCGTATCAGAAGGAGATCACGAAGAAAAGATCTGGCCACGTGGCAATGTCATACTTGCTGAAATATTTTCTCACCATTAAGAAATCCCATGTGCTTTTAACGGATAATAGACAACTATCATTGCAGGGCCTCAGAACTCACAGAGACTGTTGAACTAATTCAAAGGACTGCCTCGGGCCAAAGGACAAATGTTTCGATTCCTCAGACCGACAAGCCGCCAAAAGAGAAGTAATGGTCATATGGACCCCATAGACGCGTAGCATCCTCTCGTTTTACCACCAGCCAAATCAGTCAGTCACACTTCCTTCGATTAGACTTGAAGGGGGACTTGTGATAGGGATGAGCATCCCGGGGTGGACACATGGCATGGGGAAGCTACGTGGCAGGGTCCACCAAACCTGAATGCTGAGATCAGACCGAGACTATCTCAAGATAATGGCTCAGAGCTCCGAGGTCAGATCGGCAATCTAGTTCCCCGAGATTACCTCGGGAGAACAGTCGAGGGCCCCCGAGGTCCGACCGGGTATCGGTCTCCCGAGACCATCTCGATAAAATGAATGAAGGCTCTGAGGCCAGCTCGGGAGATGTGACTCCGAGACTAGCTCGGAAGAGTGGAGCCCAAAGATCAATAGAGGAGTTAAAAGGCCCGACTTCAAGTAGCCGTTCCTTTTTCCAGAACAGGAAAGTCATCGGATAATTATTGTCCGCAACGCGTGGCAATTAAGGTCTTAATGATCGCAACAGGCGTTACCAAAAGATATCAAGTAACCAATGATTAAGGGACATGGAGGAAAACATGGAGACAGGTGTGACAGAAACCTCAGGTATATAAGATGCCTCGGCATCCAGGTAAAGGGAGATAAGCTTTCCATACTCAGAGCAAATTCTGATTCCTAGTTGTCCTCCGAAAAGAGATAAAACTTCTAACTTGAGCATCGGAATGGTCTCCGCTGGAAAACTTTCTGGTGTGTTCTCATTAACGCTCATGTTAATCTCGCAGGGCGTGAGCATCTTCTCCCCGTCACCATCTTCGTGGGCTGCGATTTGGTGACTCGCCTTCTGCGTCGTTTCCTTCCGGAACACTTGATATCACTAGTTAGAGTTGAGCTAGGAGATGATATTTATAACGTCTAAACTTAGTTCCAATGAATATCAATGAAGTTCTCATACCGTGTCAATTGGCACAGAACAATGTTGCGTCAGTTGGAAGCGGTTGGCTTATTTTTATCTCTCATCCTTATTTTTATTATTTAGCTTATCTTTATATTTTATTATCTATCTTAATTATTTTTTATATTTAAAATTTATTTATTTTTAATTATATTTATTACTTATATTTTTACTCTATATCCTGTATGTATTTATTCATATTTTATAATTTTTTTCTTTATAGTTATGTTTTCTTTATATCTTAATTTCAATTATAGGTTTTTCTGGTGTCTAAATTTATATTTTGTATTTCTTTCTTTATATCTTAATTTTCTTATCTTTATATCTTATTACCTATCTTAGTTTTTTTCACATTTATAATTTTATTTTAATATCTTTTATTTTTATTTCTTATATTTAACATTTATAACCACTAATTATTTATTTATAGTTTATATATTTTATATTTACATCTTCATGTTTTTTCTTTATCTCTTTATATATTTGCTTAATCTTTATCTATATTTTTATTTTATACATATTTATTTATAATTTGGAAAAGAGTATTCCTATTTTGGTTAGCAGAGGGTCTGAAATCCTCTGATTTCAGCCTAACGTGGGTCTGAAATCAAAAGATTTCAGGCATAATGTCGGCCTGAAATCAGAGGATTTCAGGCCTAACATGACCTCATATTTTTTCTATTTAAAAATATTTTTTATAATATTTAATCATGATTTATTAATTATTTATAGATAATATTTTATATAATTCTACATCATCTGACAAAATATTATTTTATTGAAATAGTCAGGTATAATCAACCTAGGCTTACATTTATTTAAACTTGAAACAAGTTTAAATGTATCGTATTATCGGACAACATCTAGAAAGCCCTTAAATACATAATGTATAGCAAAATTTGATTTCTTACAGACCATCAACTCATAATTTCATAATTTGTTGCAATAGGAGTTTTGTAGGTCAATCAGTAAGTTTCGGTAGAAACCCACTAATGAACCTAGGATATTTGGATTTCTCAATACTCGATATCACTAGTTAGGGTTCTAAGAGATGATATTTGTGGTGTCCAAACTTAGTTCTAATGAATATCAATGAAGTTCTCATACCATGTCAGTTGGCACACAATAATACAGCAACTGGAGTTGAATGAACAACACACAATTATTTTTTTTAACATATAATTATATAGATGTGACAAAACTACACACAATTATTTTTTTACAACACCATAGGATATTTTTTACAATATAATGGATAATTAATCCTATGTTTTACTGAACATGTCCCTCAGAAATAAAAGTGTTACATCAAATCTCATTTTTGTCATCTCTCCTTATTTGAAGTCCATCTTCTCATCATATAGGAGACATCGAACGTATTGCATCACAAAAAAGGCACAGTTCACGCTGAAAATAACATCAGTAAGTTTAATTTCCATATTTTTTATAAAATACTTTGCAATTGAAACTCACCCTTATTTACTTACCTAGCTTCTTCTTGGGGACAATTTACTTTGACGGAGCCCCATTAGTCCAAGGGATGATGACCTTCTAGATATGGATGAATTGTCCCAAGTTGCTCACGAGTATATTATTTTAGATCTTTTATCTGTAAGTAAGACATGAATTTAAAATTCACCAACAACGATATTTTATACTAAATGATTAACATAGAAATGAATAATGGTTGCTACCGCTGAGTCAAATTCATATTTGTATTTATGACCACTACCAAGAGAATTGAAATGATTGAAAGTCATTGATTTTGTATCCACTGACAACAAGCGAAAGTATGCATTATCACTACACAAAGGTATTAAAATATATCTAAACCCTTCATCCATCATATCTGTCTTCATCGCTTGTTGCAGACCAAACTTTCTTAAGGATCTTATTGATGACTAAAAATATGTACATACAAAATTATTAATAACCAAATCATAAAATTATTTCTACTACAATATATATTCTAAATTCATTTAGATCCCTTACTATGAAGAAGGTTGAATAATATATTAACTTATTGTATGACCTACCACATACGGATGCTCCCCTAAATAGAATTTTACAATATGCATCAATTACCTCACCTTTAGTAAAAACTTCTCCATTCAGAATAGATAAGAATGAATGTATATTCAAACTAAAGGGTGCATCCTCCCAAATTAATGGAGTTGTAAACCTGCAAAGTTAATCGATAAGATAATATATTAAAGAAAAAGATATATTAAATAAACTATATGTCCTAGCTTACTTTAGGTTTTCTAATTTATTTAGCAGGTAGGTCACATCTTCATCTTGATTTTTCTTCTTTGATGCCATAAAATGCTTCTTCACAAACTACATCCATAAATATAAAAAAAATAATTAATGACCAAAATCAACTTAATTTACCTATTTTACTGTTAGGATGTATACTAAAAGCCTTGCTTTTATATAGACATCTACATTTTGAAAGAGAATCACAAGATCACTGTTTGCATGTTTATATTAGTATGTGCATATAGTTTGATACTTTACATTGTAGATAACATGGTGTGTGGTGTCGCACAGAAGATCATGTTATCAGTTCCTTGTAAAGTATAAGTAGAGGCTCACAACCGAGATGGATTTGGACAAACCATCGGGATGGTTGTAGTGTAATTTGGTGTTAGTTTATCTTGACCGTAGAATTATACTAATGCACTTTGTGTGTATTGAGTAGGACCGATATAGAGGTGATTCAATTTATATTGACCTTATAATTGAATCAGACCTCAGTTATTATGGAGTATATGCTCTTAATCTCGATATAATAATGGACACATGTACTTAGTATTTATTTCTTTGATTTACCAATGGGAGAGATTTATTCTGTTAAATCGATAGGCCCGGTAAGTTGGAAAATAATATTATGTACATAGTGTGTTGTTGATTATAGGAGGAAACTATATCCTGGTGAGTCAGGTTGATGATGTCCCCTTGAGGAGCTCATAAGGTTTATTATGTTAAATTCTGCAGGTGGAATTGGTCCGACATGATGATAAGGTTAAGTGGTACTACTCAAAGAGCTAGATGTTAATTAATTAAATTGTCAGTAATTTAATTAATTAACGGGCATTCGATATCTTAAACACGGGGAGATACTTGTACTTATAATAGGTGGAACCCATATTTAAATATGGGGGTTGGTGAGGTAGTTCAATGAGGATCCTTTAGTGGAATGGATCTTCATTAATGGATCGGGCCTTGATCCATTAGGTGACCAAGACCCAACTCCTCCTCATAGTCCCTATTGTAGCCCTATATATACCCATGGAGTCATGAGACCAAGACATCCAATTCATCCAACACAAGAGAGCCAAGGCTTGGTTTTTCTCTCCTCTCATCCTCTCTCTCCTAGGGTTGTGGGCGCCGGCTAGAGGAAGCAAGAGGGCGGCGGCAAGGGAAAGGGAAGGGAGAAGATCTTCACATCCTCTCTTATCTCTTCATCTCTTGGCTTCCTTCTCCTCTAGGGCGTGCAGCAACAAGGTGGAGAGGAGAGATTTGGCCGGCGGCAACAAGGATGCTTGATTCTTGTTGGCCGGCGCAAGGTTGAGAAGAGGAGACCGGGATGTTTTGGTTATGTTCCGGAAGGAGTCGTCGGCGATGGTCAGTCACTGAGGCGCAACCCCGGTAGAGATTACTACGCCGAGGAGGAACTTGGGGGTCCTGCAAAAGTAACACAAGCGTTAGGGGGACACGCCGGCAAAGGTCCGACAGAGTCCACTCCGACGCTCAAGTTAGTAGGCTATCCGGATTGGTGGTGAGAAAGAAAGACAATATGTAAAGACGAGAGATCGTAACCCCCTTACCGGAGGGGTTGAACTACCTTTTGTATCCGTCTCGGCAGACTAATCGTGCCCCCTTTATCGGTGCCACATCTCCGATATCTAAGCCGTGCCCCATGCTTTTAGTGATAAAAGGGGTATCCTTTGAAACAGTCAGCATCGTTATCACTCTTTATCTAGTTGAGACACTCGAGGCTCCCGAAGTTGGCTGTTGCGAGGACTCCGCCTCCCGAGGTGAGCTCGGGGGTCTTGGGTGTAGTATCCCCTGAAGTACTCTCGGGGCCTTACTTCCCGAGGGGGCTTCCGCGAGGGATCATTGGCCTGTCTTTCCCGAGCTAGCCCCCGACAGGGGGCCCTGGGGCCCGAGAAGAGAGGTTATGTCGTGTCCTTGGTTTCTTCATCCCCCGCGCCGGGAACGGACTATCCAGCCCCATCAGGTTAGAATGAAGGATTCTATTCTTCCTCTTCTTCTTCTTTCTTCTACACCTCTTCCTCCTTGGCGTGCACAAGCTGGGAGCAAGGAGAAGAGGTGGTCGGCGGCGTCATCCATTGCCTTGGAGGTGGTCGGCGGTAGTGAAAGAGAAGGAGGACTTGTTGTGGTTGTGTTTTGGTGAAGAAGAGAACTTTCCTTCTCTTCTTCTACTTCTTTTTCATCCTCCCTTTTCTTCCTGGTGGCCGGAGCAAGCTAGGAGGGAGAAGGCACTTCCTTTTGGCCAGCGGCAATAGGAAGAAGAAGAGGGTGGTCGGCGATAACCCTATCTTGGAGGTTAGGGTTTCGGCTCATGCAAAAGTGAAAGAGAAGGTGCCTTGGTGACTTCGGTTCTTGGTAGATCGTCGCCCACACGACGTCCAAGAAGGGGGGGGTCATACAATAAAAGATCGTGAGGTAAACAGGAAGGTATAACTTCTCTCATGGTTCCTTTGATCTTATTATTTCATGTGTTTAATTAATTATCATTGCATGTTAATTATTGGCTAATTAATTATGATAATTAGTTGTTTTGGACCCCGATGATAAATACAAAAATCAGCGATCCACTCATCGTCTATTCCGCGGCTAATAGGTTGGACGAGATTGATCGCTAGAACAACACGGTTGTTCAAGCGATCACTCGAATCGGTTAGCACGATGATGAGACGGTTGTTTGGGAAATAGGTTTCCATTCGGATTGAAAAATTTTAATCCGTGGACATGGAGAGGGTTCCCATGCGTGACCTGGTATCTGCCTCAGAAACCCAACCAACATTTACATGCAAGTAAATCACATACAACAATGTCTTATTTCCTCATTTTGTAGAGTTCAGCGATCCTATTTGTTTTCTCCTCTATATCTTTTTCAGACTTGACTTCCATTACAGTGATGGTTTCTCTTTCTTTATCGATATCATCCTCACTAATTTTTCTTTTTCCCTTGTCCAAAAAAATAGATTCTGGTTCAGATTTTTTACCCTCTACATCTGATATTTGTTTCTTGCTTTACTTCCTCTTAGGTAATAGCTAGTGCCATAATGGATTGCCAATTGGAGTATTCCTGTAATCATACTGACTTCGGTCATGTCCTCTCCTTCTCCTTGTTCTACAATCTACTAGTTCAGAAAGAGGATCGACTACATGATAGCTTGATTGAGACTTCATGCATTTTTTTCAATTATTGCAAGTAATTCTTTAACTCTTTCATTCAAACACATGTTCTCCTTGTGATGTCTCCATTGGGCGTGGAATGTTATCACCGATATCAAGGTTCTCAAACAATATTTTTTTCATTTTGATTAGGAACTATTTCAATCATAACCTGTCAATTAACAAATACACAAATGTTAACAACTCCATATCAAACTAACATAGGTCATAGTTTAGAATAATTACCTCTTCAGGTGAGAGTCGGTCGACAAGGGCCCTCACCTTACTAATATGAGAAGGAATATTCCTCCACTTATTTATTCAGGGTCCTTCAACATTGTATGATTTTTGAATTGGAACATGCTCCAAAAACCATACCTATACCAAGTGTTACATACAAATACATAAACAACAGTAAAATATTATAAAATTTAACATCAAAATTATACTCATTACCAAAAGGTCAGCAAATCCCTTTAGGTAAGGGAGGGTGGTGCTGGTGTGGTATTTTTGAGTTGATGAAAATAAGTCCCTAATCTTAGGTAATTATGGGGACAAAAATTGATGGATGACTTCAACTCAGTTGAATCTAGCTAGATTTTCATAATCATCTACTATATCAACAAGACCTAGAGGGATCTTAAATGTACTAGACGAAAATAAGACACAAACAAATATATACAAAATATAGAATTTACACACTAATACAACATCCTCTGATTCAACACTTTTGGCATAATATTTAAGTAACTCCTCAATTCTTGTTCTGGTAGGTTATTTTTCTTTTGAGAAGTAAGTAAGATAGAGGTCACCCGATGCTTTAGGTCAATTAATAGGGACTGAAACACCTCGGTCCGCTATATCCAGTAACAATGCAACATCTCATCTGGTAAACGCAATCGATACACCTGAAACATTTAAAATATTTAGTTATCTTCAAGAAGATAGGCCCGATATGATTTGATATCAAGCCCAACGTGGGCTAGAAATGAAATATTTTTAGGCCTAGCATGGGCCTGAACTTAAATAGTTTCAGGCCTACCGAGGGCCTGAAATGATTTCACTTCAGGCCCTCCGTAGGCCTGAAACGTGGGCCTAAAATGATTTCATTTCAAGCCTTCGGTAGGCCTGAAATTAAATCACTGAAATGGGTCTGAAATAAAATCATTCAGACCCTTTTTATCTCTATTTTGTCTTACTATAATTCGTGTTTAAAATTCATAACTAAAAGATGTAACTGAGAATCTAAAAGCTTGTGAAGTTGAATCCCAATTTTTAAATATATTGACCAAAATTTCACGGATATGCTGCAATTCTTGTATGTCCAAGAATACACTGAAGGAAGACTCTTTGATCTTCGTAATATGTCGACCATGTAAAATTTGAAATGCCTCAAAAAAAACTGTTAAAGTGACCTAAAACACTGCACCAATGCAATTTTTGTCTAAAGTCATCTGAAACCTATATGTTGTAAACATTACAAATTTATTAAGAACCAAACCCAAACATTTTCAGATTTGCAAAATTAAGATGGAATTTTTTATAAACATGCCCAGAAACAGTGTTGTTTTGACCTAATCAACTCGCTAACATACCTTAGTGGATAATCCTAAGGAAGAAGAGGATGAAACACCCACATACCTTTTTTCCGTCATTATGAAAATAAAGTAGCGCAGAAACCCTGACCCCTACTTTGGAGAGTGCCGATTAGTGTGGACTGTTGAGGCAATCGGCCCTTAAATGATTAGAAGATCATGGTTTTGATGTGTGTGTGTGAATATGTTTAAGGTTAGAGTGTTATGTTGTATTTGATATGTGTGATTGAGTTTGCAGGACTTGGAGAATCACACATGGTGGACTTATCCGAGGGAGGAGAGCTCCAAGGGCAAGCCGGGAAGTGGACTTCAAGGGCACACGTGAAGGGTGGCATGGAGGCAAGCCAAGGGAAGGCTTGCGTGCGCATCCGAGGGACGATAGCCAGAGGAAGAGGACTTCAAGGGGCAAGCCAAGGGAGCAGACCTGAAGGCACACGCGAAGGAGAAGGTCCGGAGTGGCTGAAGCTGAGCTGTGAGGCAGGGCAGTCGACTGGCCCTGTGGCAGTCGACTGCCAAAACTCACAGAAAGTTTGCAGCGTCGGACCAGTCGACTGGCCGTTGGGCAGTCGACTGGTATACCCCCGAAACTAGCCGTTGGCTAGCAATTAATGCTAGGCCAGTCGACTGCCCCAGGGGCAGTCGACTGGTGCGGGCTGGACAGATTGCGAATCTGTCCTTTTCACCTATAAAAGGAGCACCTTTTTGTACGTGTACGGTACGGTTCCGTACAGTAACGAGGTGCTGCCCAACTGAAAAGTGTTCTTGCTTCCTCTCACTCATTCTACTTCATTCTGTAAAGAGGAAAATCGCCGTTGTAAAAGTTTCTCCGCCTGAAGGAGATTTTCATAGTGAAAGTGGTGCTCACGGCGTGGATCCTTGGATTAGTCACCCATCTGGGTGGATACCAAGTAAAATACTTTTGTTAGCATTGTATCAAATTTCTTTGCATATTATTTCCGCTGCGCTAACAATTCTGTAGAGATAAAAACGTGAAAAAGTGCATTCACACCCCCCCCTCTGCACGCCTTAGACGATCCATCAGTTGGTATCAGAGCCGGTGCGTTTTGGAAGATCTAACAGTCAACCGGAACAATTGTAATGGCGTTTCAAGAGGGATACTCCACCGCACGACCTCCGTTCTTCGACGGGAACGACTTCGCCTATTGGAAAGGTAGGATGCAATATTACCTCATGAATGATATTGAAAATTGGATAAGTGTTGCAGATGGCTTCGAGGCGCCCGTCGATGAAAGAGGAGACCCAACACCAATGAGATCATGGTCGAAGGAGGTGATGAAGAGGGCGCAATCAAATGCCAAGGCCACCACCACATTGCAATGCGGGCTCTCGAAGGAGCAACTGAACAAGGTGGGGCCGTTCAAGAGCGCCAAGGAACTATGGGACAAGCTGGTTGAACTGAACGAGGGGTCAAACGAGTCCAGAAGAGCCAAGAAGAACTTACTAGTGGCCCAACTGCAATCCCTTTCCATGAAGAGCCACTACACCAAAACAGGTATTTTGCGACGGTTCATTATGTGGTTTGCGGCGGTTCAAACTACCGCTATTAACCATTTACGGCGGTTCTGAAACCACCGCTATCCGTAGTGTCGCCAGCCATTTTACGGCGATTTTGAGCAACCGCTAGTACAACCGTCGCGAATTATTTTGCGGCGGTTTGGGTGGCGGTTAAACCGCCGCAAATCACTTGACTAAAATGTCACGCTAAAAGTTATTTGCGCCGCAAATGGTGAAGGGTGATAGTTAATAGCGACGGTTACAAACCGCTGCAAATGTTGATTAATACCGGCGGTTTCAAACAGCCGCTGCGAGTTATTTTGCCACAGTTTTTGTGGTGATTGAACCGCCGCAAATCACTTTGTTAAAAAGCACGTTAAAATTTTAGTGGCGGTTCCCGAACCGCCGTAAACAAAAAATAGCGACGGTTTGTTAACCGCCACAACTTGCTGTCATAAATTTTTACCGCCAGAAATTTTATTATCATTAAATTGCTAAAATTATTGCGACGATTTATGAAACCGCCGTTATTAGTTAACATTATGCTCAACCAATTTGTGTGCAATTTGAAATCGTCACAACAAATTTAATTCAAAAGGTATTAAGAACAAACCAATACATCAAATGCAAGTTTATCTTGCTAATGTCTAAGCAAATACAAATCCTTAATATAAAAAAATCTTAACAACAGTAGACTTGTAATCTAAAGAAAAAAAGACTAAGGTTTAGAAGATGATAATGGTCTTTCATTTTGGGGTTCATGACTAGTCTCGGAAGAGCGCTTTGCTTCTAATGGTGAGCCTATGTCTATTGCCTGAAATTAGATAAAATGTCAATATTAGAAGTTTGATCCTGTAAAAAATGTTATATGAGACAGAACTTAATTACAAGAAAAGATATATTGATATTGATCCATCAAATTATAGATTAGACATAAGAAAACAGAAACATATTACTTAAGGAGTGAAGTTCAATCCTGCTGGTGGCTTGTATCATGTGTGTGTATGAAATTCAATCCAGTTGGTGGTTTGTGCATGTGTGGCATTCATTTTACTTTGCATTTTACACTAAAGCAAGTTCGAGTGGCTGCTGTGTGGCTTGTGTGGTTGTCTGTGTGTGTGTGTATCACATTGATTTGGTTTCATAGCATAGTGCATGCATATGTGATTTTGAAGTCTATAAAGCAGGTTTAATCTTGCTTGTGGCTTGTGTGGTTGCCTGTGTACGTGTATCACATCGATTTGGTTTTGTAGTCTAATGCATGGACCTTGATAGAACAACTGAACCTTGATAGCACCCCATGGATAAACAACAACTCTCTACAGAAGACAGATGTGTATAATGTTTTCTTGTATACAGACAAGCATACAGTGTTAACTATGAAGTTAAGATACATTAATATAAGGTTGATGAAAAAGAAACAAATAATATTCATTTAACAATCCAGAAATACAAACATCATTCATAAAATTCATTAAGTCAAATTCAATTTTATGTGGTGCAATATTTGTTCTTATTTGTTGCCTGAAATTCAACAATACATCAGTAGAAGTTCATACAATACCACAGTCAAAATCTCACTTATTTAGGGATCATGCTTACTAGGAATGACCACCTTAGTGAATTTTCATTGTGCAGGGAAAATATACAGAAACAAAATGCACCAGATAAATAAAAAAGATAACTACTATTACCTACGTGATAAAAAAACATGGGAGTCACTGTTAAGCTATAAATTTGTTACTGTGTCTTATTTTCATTTAACCGGTGTTTAATTGTGATTCAAAACATTTAACAAACAATGAAGTAGCGTTAGCAGTAATAATTAACATAGGATAATCAAGTAAATATAGCTCGTTATAAAAACAACAACGATGAAGCAAATTTATAGTGGGAGCCAAGAGCATTGAAGTCAATAGAAACTATACCTGATTAGGTTGTAAACCAGTGGGAAATTGACCTCCTTGTTGACTCATAATAAAGGTCATTTGATCTTGTAACAATTTTAACTGTAGCTTCAAGCTCTCGTGTTCAGCTCTTGATGGACCATCAAATTGAACTGAGCCTCCCGAGCGAGATGATGACCCAAGTTGGGATGGACAGACACCAAATCCCATGCCTCGAATAGATCCCGGGTGCTCTTTCCCAAAGACTTTCACAAATGCTTCATCTGCAGAAGATCCTTGACTAATCTCCTTTTCTAAATCTTCCTATCAACATTAAATGAAAATTATGAAGTCTAAGCATAAATTATATATTTAGAAACAATATAAACACTCAAAACATCCAAAATATATTTATCACTTACATTCTTTTTTTGGGCCTCATCATTGACAAAAGATCCATCTTTCTTTGTGTGAGAAACAAGATACATTTCCCCTCTACTATATTTTCTACTTGTTTGAGTTTCCTTACATTATGTGATAACATTAATTAGATCTAAAACCCACCAAATCATTTTGCTACAATTAACAATACCAACAAAAAGAGAATAAAATATATGTACCAGTTCGTGTTGTTTTCCGGCGAGTGTCTTTGACCCAAGAGTGTGAGGAATTGTTTTCTGGCGAGTGTCTTTGACCCAAGTGTGAGTTGCCGTTCTTCTTTGTTACCTTGCTCATCTAAAAAAAATCATATTCAAAATTAACATAAAATAAACCAATAATTAAATATAAACAAGCAAATAAAATTTAGTAAATAAAAATCACAAACCAATGACATCAACTGTCCACACAGTTTTGGTCCTACTCTTGGCAGTCGTTAAAGATTCTTCCTCTTCATGATCTCTTAAAACTTCTTCCTCTTCAAGATCCCTTAAAGCTTGGTCTCCAAGATCTCCTATTGCAGTGTTTGAGAGACTTTGGGCATTGAATTGCTCAGGTTGGTGGGAAGAAGTTCTATTCTTAGTGGATGAACTAATGTGAACTGTAGGTGCGCTCTGGGTAGAAATTTGAGATGCTTTCTCAAGTATAGGTGTGCTCTGTGTCGAATGACACCTAGGAGAATGTCTCTTTTTTCTAGGCATATCTGAAATTGTTTTTACAAAATACAGATTGTGCAAAATATAGATATTATAATTTCACACACATATACATATAATGATAACATGAATAGGACATGAAAACACATGTAGCATGAAAACTGAAATTGTAAGTTATCACAATAATTAGGAAACAACCTGTTAATTTTATCAAAAAAAACAACAAACACAATTAAAGATATATGATTGTCATACAGATCAAGACAGGAAGGTTTATGTTGATTTGTTAGAATCGTCCTATTGAATTCAAAAAAAAAAAATTATTCAATGGAATACTTGTATATAAACTATTACTACTTTGATAAGAATAGGTATTGGTAAATCTTATAAAACGAGATTATAACAAAATGGCATACAATCTAACACTTGTGTGAACAAACCAAAATATCAACCTCCCCAAAACAACCGAATTAAACAAGAAAGTAAGTTAATGATCATAATGAAACTCTCAGACAAATGCTAAGCAAACATATCATAAAATACTTCCTGCTTAACACTGAACATAAGATAACAGTCACAATTATTTTAGGAAAACCTTGCAAGCACAAACGATCACAAACAACTTCAGAGTTGGAAAGTGAAAGCTCAAAAATGATAAAGGTAGGTTACATTTAATAAAAAACAAATAAAAATAAAATACTAAAACAAGTAAATATATCCAAAAAATGCATCAGAGTTGACTTCGGAGTTGGCCAAGATATAGCAATGAAGGAATGACCTAACACAACCACAACGACAACCATAATCATATCAGATTGGCCAAGAAATGCATCATCCCCAACAAATTCAGAACACAATATAGCAATGAAGGAATGATCTACAAAGTTAAATTTTATGCAATAAATTAAAAGAAAAGGACTAAAGTCGACTGGTAAAACAAGTAAATATATCCAAAAAATGAAAGAATTAGAATTAGTATCTCATCAAATACATATCATTTTCCCCTATATGTTGTTAGAGGCCAAAGAGGCCAAACCCTTAAAGGAAGGAAAATGAAAATAAACAGAGGGAGAGGGAGAGGGAGAGGGAGAGGGAGAGAGGGATACCTTCAATGATGTTGTGTGTGAGCCGTGACACCGAGATGGCGATAGTGTGTGAGGAAGGGAGAACGATGAACGGTGAGGAGGGTGTGTGACGAACGGCGAACGACGAACGGCGAACGGCGAATGGCGAACGGCGAACGGCGACGTCGAAAGGTGAGGGCGAGCACGGGCGAAAGCGAATGGTGAGGCGAAGGCAGCGAACGGCTAGGCGAAGGCAGCGACGTTTAGGGCAAGCACACAGTTTTCCACTCCTTAAATAGTATCGATTAATAGCAAAAAATTATTAACAGAAAAGTATTATAATTTATAATTTAGAACGTTAACAAAAAAAAATATTAAAAAATGAAAAAAAAAATTATTTGCTAAAAATAAATATATAAAATTTATTTTTATTTTCGAATTTTATATCTTTTTAATAGCTAATAATTTTTTTAAAAAAAATTAAATCAATACTTTAGTGCAACATTTAAAATATAAATTAATTCTATAAATTTTTGCGACAGTTTACAAAACCGCCGCCATACGGCAATTTTTTGCGACAGTTTCATAAAACAGCCACTGCATGTTAACATCAGATGTGACCGCCACGTAAATCGCTGATAGACTATAATAATTTAGCAACAGTTAACATGAAACCGCCGCTAAATTCTATTATTTTGCAGCAGTTGCCAAACCGCTACAAACACTGTCGTAAAATACATATTTTGCGGCGGTTTTGTAAACCACCGCAAAATGACCGTCGTGAAACTAACTTTTTGGTGTAGTGAGCAACGAGACCGTCAGCCAGCTACATGGAAGGGTAAAGGAAGTGATAAACGAGCTCCATGTGATTGGAGAGAAGATCGAGAACCGGGACATAGTCAGGTATGTATTACAAGCCTTCCCGAGAACCACCTTGTGGGCATCCATGGTTGATGCATACAAGGTATCGAGGGACTTGTCAAGTGTTAAGTTAGACGATCTTTTCTGTGAATTTGAATTACACGAGCAAGCTAATGTCTCGGCAAAAGAGAAAGGTATTGCTTTTGTTGCAGAAAAGAAGAAGAGGAAGGAGAAGAAGAAAGTGGTCTACTCATCTTCATCAAACTCAGAGGAGTCAAGCACCTCTATGGACAGTAACCAAGAGGCCTTCATGGTAAGAAAATTTCGTAGAGCTTTTAAAAGTTTATCTAACAAATCCTATGCTAGAAAAGGGGCCAAAGGTAAGGGTAAGGCCAAGGACATAATTTGCTACAACTGCCACCAAGAGGGACATATGAAGAACGAGTGTCCCCAATTGAAGAAAAGGGACGATAAGAAGGAAGAGAAGAAGAAGAGTGACAAGAAGAAATCAAAGGGAAAGGAGAAGGGTGCCACCAACCTCAAGGCAACTTGGGATGATCCCTCATCCTCAGAGGAAGAAGAAGAGCAAGTCTCCCACTTTGCTCTTATGGCACAAGATCACTCAGACTCATCAGATGATGAACGAAGCTCAAGCAGTGAAGATGAGAGCTCCTCCACTTCATCATCAGAGTCAGAAGCTTCGGTTAGTAAAGTATACCACTTACCCTCCTCTACTTTAGTGAAAATAATTTCTAGCACGAACATGGACTTAGCTAAGGCTAGAAGTAAAGTTAAGGACCTAAAGGAACAAATTGTCATACTTAGAGTAGAAGCTACTAGACTTAAAGATTTGCATGCTAGTTCTACCTCTTCACATGTTTCACACCTTGAAAATGAAAATAGGGAATTAAGGAAACAGGTAGATGACCTCACCAAGGCCCTTAGGAAATTCCAAGTGGGATCTAGTAACCTAGATATGATCATCAACAGTCAAAGGGTTGTGTACAACAAAGCCGGGTTGGGTTATAGGCCTAAAACAAAGGAGGTAGCTTTTGTCTCACTTACCGGTAGGATTGGTGCATCTAGGAGACTAGGGTCTAGGGGAACCACAAAGAAGGCATGGATACCTAAGAGATTTCTAAATGATGCTTATGGATCAAAGATATGGGTACCAAAAGAGTATATTTTCCATGTTGTTTAGGTAAAGGTGAAGGAGACCCCAACTATGTGGATAGTAGATAGTGGATGCTCAAGACACATGACCGGGGATGTGAGCAAGTTCACCACTATTAGCTACCTAAGAGAAGGGACGGTCTCCTTTGGGAATAGTGGAAAGTTGAGGATTATTGGTAGGGGCACAATTGAGGTATTTCCCACTATTTCAATTCATAAGGTACTTTTAATTAAAGACATAAAATTCAATTTATTAAGTGTGAGTCAATTATGTGATGCTGGTTTTCAAGTAGAATTTCATGCTAGAAGATGCATCATTAGACATAATGAATCAAATGCTATCATATTAGAAGGGTTTAGAGAGGCAAATCTATATTATCTTGATCTATCTTATGCTACTAACAATGTTGTTGAGTGTCTCATGTCTAAAGAAGAAGAAGGATGGTTATGGCACCGGAGACTTGGACACGTCAACATGAGGAGCATTGCAAGAGTGGCCAAGGAAGAGTTGGTGAAGGGGCTACCAATGATCAAGTATGAGAAGAACAAGTTGTGTGATGCATGCCAAGAGGGTAAGCAATCAAAAGCATCACACAAAGGTAAAACACTAACCACTACCTCTTTGCCTTTAGAACTTTTACACATAGATTTATTTGATTGTCATAGTACTCCCTCACTTATGGGGAGTAAATATTGCCTAGTCATAGTAGATGATTTCTCTAGATTTACTTGAGTTTATTTCTTGAAACATAAGGATGATACCCTAGAGATCTTTATAGGATTTAGTAAGAGGGTAGAAAACGAAAAACATACCAAAATAAACCGAATTAGGAGTGACTATGGTGGGGAGTTCCAAAACGCTAGCTTCACACAATTTTGTGTTGAAAATGGGTACAAGCATGAATTTTCATGCCCAAGGACTCCTCAACAAAATGGAGTAGTTGAGAGGAGAAACCGAGCCCTACAAGAAGCTGCTAGGACTATGCTTAATGCATACTCTCTTCCTAGCTATTTTTGGGCTGAAGCGGTTAACACCGCTTGCTATATTCAAAACCGGGTGTTGGTACATAAGTTTCTAGGGAAAACACCCTTTGAATTGTGGAATGGAAGGGTACCTCAAGTCCACTATTTTAGGGTCTTTGGATGTAAAGTCTACATCTTAAACACCAAAGATGACCTAAGGAAATTTGAGTCAAAAGACGATGAAGGAATTCTAGTAGGGTACTCATTGACTAGTAGGGGTTATAGAGTGTACAACAAGAGGACAAAAGTAATTGAGGAGTCCTCAAATGTCAAATTTGATGAAACGACTAGTACCTACCCTAGAAAGGCTTCTATTGATAAGGATATAGAGGAGGTCCAACCCCTTGCCCAAAGAATCCGAGACCTACATTTGGAGGGCAATGATCAAGGGGGAGTGAGAAGTACCCTAGAGGATGAGGAAGAAGGAGTAAATGAACCTATAACCTCTAGGCCCTTGAGACATCACCATGATCACCCTATTGATCAAATAGTGGATGATGTCACTCAAGGAGTAAGGACTCGGTCCTACTTTAGGGATCAAACTAGTCAAATAACTCTAATCTCCCAATTAGAACCTAAGTCCATTGATAAAGCATTGGGAGATGTTGATTGGGTCTTAGCCATGCAAGAAGAGCTAAATCAATTTGAGAGGAGTGAAGTTTGGGAGTTAGTTCCTAGGCCCACTGATTGTACCATTGTAACCACAAGATGGGTCTTTAGGAACAAACTAGATGACCAAGGTAAAATCACTAAGAACAAGGCTAGATTGGTAGCTAGGGGGTTTAACCAAGTTGAGGGACTAGACTATGATGAGACTTATGCCCCCGTAGCTAGGTTAGAATCAATTAGAATTCTATTAGCCTATGCCGCTCACATGAGTTTCACACTCCACCAAATGGATGTGAAGTCGGCATTTCTTAATGGGATCATTAAGGAAGAGGTCTATGTAGAACAACCCCCAGGGTTTGAAGACCCTAACTTTCCAAGACACGTGTTCAAATTAAGAAAAGCCCTATATGGATTGAAACAAGCTCTCCGGGCTTGGTATGAAAGGCTCTCTTCATTTCTGGTGTCTAAGGGGTTTAGGAGATGAACAGTTGACCCTACATTGTTCCTAAAATCTAAGGATAAGGACATATTTGTTGCCCAAGTCTATGTAAACGATATCATTTTTGGGTCAACAAATAATGACTTCCTACAAGAATTCATCAAGTGTATGGAAGATGAATTTGAGATGAGTCTTGTAGGAGAGTTAACCTTCTTCTTAGGCCTTCAAGTTAAGCAAACTAATGAAGGTACACATGTCTTTCAAACCAAATATGCTAAGGAGATGTTAAAGAAATTTGGTTTAGAAAATGCTAAGGTAGCATCTACACCCATAGGAACCAATGTGAAAATGGATAGTGACATTGAAGGGAAAATGGTAGACTCTAAACAATATAGGAGCATGATTGGTAGCCTCCTATACCTAACCGCTAGTAGACCCGACATACTTTTTACGGTAGGTATGTGTGTAAGGTACCAATCTTGTGCAAAAGAGTCTCATTTGGTTGTAGTTAAGAGGATCTTAAGATATGTGAAAGGGACCCTCAATGTCGGACTTTGGTATCCTAGGACTCCTAGTGTTGACCTAATTGGATACACCGACTTGGACTATACGGGTTGCAAGTTAGATAGGAAGAGTACAAGTGGAGGGTGTTAATTCCTTGGGTCTTCCTTAGTTAGTTGGAGTAGTAGGAAACAACCATGTGTTGCCCTATCAACAACGGAGGCAGAATATGTGGCAATGGGTGGGTGTGTTTCCCAACTCCTTTGGATCATGCACACCTTAGAGGATTATGAGGTACATTACACTAAGGTCAAAGTCTTGGGTGATAATGTAAGTACAATCAACTTAACCAAAAAATTCGGTTCACCATTCTAGGACAAAACACATTGAAGTGAAACATCACTTCATTAGAGACCATGTGGCAAGGGGAGACATAGAACTACACTATGTTGAATCAAAGTCGAACCTAGCCGACATATTTGTTGATGCAGTCTGGCCCGGTTGTTGTTTTGGTGTTTGACAATGATTTAAGTTTGGTTGAGCGAATTTGGGTTAAAGTCCTGGTCGGGGACTGGGCATGAAACCCTGGTGAGTGAAGCCAGGTCCTAGCTTGTGAAGCTAGGTTGAAATCCCGGTGAGTGAAGCCGGGTCCTGGTGAGTGAAGCCAGGTGTTGAAAATCCCGGTGAGTGAAGCCGGGTCCTGGTGAGTGAAGCCAGGTGTTGGAAATCTCGGTGAGTGAAGCCGGGTCCTGGTGAGTGAAGCCAGGTGTTGGAAATCCCAGTGAGTGAAGCCGGGTCCTGGTGAGTGAAGCCAGGTGTGGAAAAGTCCTAACTCGGAAGGTTGGGTGAAAAGTCCTAGCTTGGAGGGCTAGGTGAAAAGTTCTAACTTGGAGGGTTAGGTGAAAAGTCCCAACTGGAGGGTTAGGTGAAAAGTCCTGGCTTGGAAGGTCAGGTGCCTAGCTTGGAGGGCTAGGTTGGATGAGGGTCTAACTCGGAGGGGTTGGGTGAAAAGTCCTAGCTTGGAGGGCTAGGTGAAAAGTCCTAACTTGGAGGGTTAGGTGCAAATTCCCAACTTGGAGAGTTAGATTGAGAAATCCTTAGCTTGGAGGGCTAAGGTGAATGAAATCCTAGCTTGGAAGGCTAGGTCTGCGTCCCTGGATCGGTCTGGTGACCGATCAGGGAGTTGACACGCTGCTCCTTCGTGGATCAGTCTGGTGACCGATCCAGCGATATCTGATCGGTCTGGTGACCGATCAGGGAGTGTGTGTTTCACTCACTGCACAGCTCCTGATCGGTCTGGTGACCGATCAGGGAGCGAACAGTGAGTTGAGTTCCCTTGCTAATCAGGTCCAGAACGGTCCGGTGACCGATCAGGGATCTTGGATTTGATTAAAAAATAACTGTTCATCTTGCCTGATCGGTCTGGGTGACCGATCAGGATCCAATCTGTTCGGTCTGGTGACCGATCAGGCTCCTCTCTGATCGGTCTGGTGACCGATCAGGAGCAGAACTTTAATTCAAATAAGCTGTCAGAAGCTCTGATCGCATCTGTTTTTACTGCCGATTCTCTGATACACTACTGATATGTTTTGATATGCTTTGCTAAGCTTCTGTTGGAGTGTGCAGGCTTTACAGGGATGGATTCAAACACTCAAGGAGGGTCAAAGAGAGGCTTTCCGTTGAGCAGGTTTGGCAGTTTTCCATCGCAGGTTACAACGGGCGCTGCTGGCAACGGCTGGAAGCTGACCTGGGGCTGGGGCTCGACTGAGGAGAGTTCAGTGAGTCCAGAGGAGCTCAGGAGTAGCTGGCTTGTTGCAGGTGATCAGCTGGGAGCTGTGTGGAGCGTCTGTGAGTTGGCGATGGCAGCTAGGATAAGTGTGGGTTGGCGATGAAGAGAAGGGAGTTCTCTGGACGGCAGCAACACTTGATCCATCCTTAGCAATCACTCTGAGTCTTGAAGCTTCTGCAAACTTTGATCATCCTTTGAAGCTTGAGAGACTTGAGCACTAAGAAGGACTCGTGGCAAGGCGATCAACAAGCAAACAAGGAAAAGCTAAGTGAAGGCTCTTGCCGAGGTTGTGCTGAGGTGTTGTTTGTGCTTGTAAGCGTTTCTCTTCATCTGCTTGTGCTCTGTATGTCTCTGATTGTCTCTGTGTTTTTCATTCTACATCATCTTGTTGAGACATTTTGTGGAGAGGTTACTCCACCGAGAAGGAGGATTTGATATCCGGATTTCCGGGGCTTGATCTGCCGACGATCAAGGGATCGCCCACCTTAAGGGCACGCCAAGGAGTAGGGGCAAGTTATCCCCGAACCTTGTATATCGAGGTGTTAGTGTCCATTTGGTCTGCTCTTCATTTCTGCAACTTGCATTTCTGTTTGTATTTGTCTTCCGCTGCTAATCACTCAAGTGCAGAAATCCTTAAGCTCAAAGAAATTGTGTCTAGCTATATTCACCCCCCCCTCTATAGCCATCTCGTTCCCAACAAGTGATATCAGAGCTTGGGGCTCTACTTCAACGGATTAACATCCGAGAGCTAACAAAGATGGCCATGGGAAGAGAAGGGTTTAGCACCAACCGACCTCCACTCTTCGACGGCACTGATTTTTCATATTGGAGGTCAAAGATGGAGTTTTACCTCAAAACCAACCTCAGCATGTGGTTTGCTGTCAAGGAAGGTTTTTCCACTCCTAAAGATGCTGAGGGAAAAGAGATGAACTTCTCAAGTTGGTCGGCAAATCAAATCCGGAATGGTGAAGCCGATGCGAAAGCGGTGGTAACTTTGCAATGCGGGTTAACCAAGGACCAAATAATCAAGGTTGGTCCCTTCACAAGTGCTAAAGACCTATGGAGCAAGATCATTGCGCTCCATGAAGGCACTCAAGACACCCGGACTGCCTAGAAGGACCTTCTTCTCACCCAACTTCAAAATTTGTCCATGGAAGAGAATGAAACTGTAAGTACACTCCATGGACGATTCAAAGAAATCCTCAACGGTCTCCACTCCATTAATGAGAAGGTAGAGAACCGAGATCTTATAAGGTATGTCCTCAAAGCTTTTCCTAGGAATGCCTTGTGGTCATCCATGGTGGATGCTTACAAGGTGTCCAAGGATTTATCTTTTGTTAAGTTAGAAGATCTATTTTGTGAAATGGAACTACATGAGATCTCTAACAAAAGTTCAAAAGAGAAAGGTATTGCTTTAGTGGCAGATGACAACAAGAAGAAGAAGAAGGGGAAGAAGAAGGAGAAGGAAGTCTCTTCATCTTCATCCTCATCCGAGTCCGAGGAGGAGGGCAGCTGGTCTTCTTCCTTCGAGATGGCCAACTTTGTTAGAAGGATGATGAGGAAGAGCCGGCGCCTCAAGGGTAAAGGTAACCCAAGTGAAGTTAAATTTGATAAGTCTAATGTTACTTGTTATGAGTGTAGCAAGAAAGGACATTACAAGGATGAATGTCCGAAGTTAAAGAAGAAGAATGATAAATCAAAGAAGAAAAGGAAGGCCTTGAGGGCCACATGGGATGAATCGTCTTCTAGTTCATCCGAAGAAGAGAAGGAGGAGAAGTATACTCATCACCGTGCTCTATGGCCATAGAGGATTCAAATGAAGTGGAGAGTAGAGATGAATCAAGCTCCTCAACCGCGCCTTCATCATCTTCGGATGATGAAGAGGTAATTTCTCCCGAGCTAGATAAGTGCTATAGAACCATTGCATGTCTAGCTAGATTGCTTTAAAAATCCAAGAACAAAGTTAAATTGTTGAAATTGGAAGTAGAAGAGTTGAAATCCTCTAGGGTGGAGGATATTAATGATTTTCATGAGAAATCCTCTGAGGATGAGGATCTTGATAATTTGCATGTTAAAAATCTTGAGGATGAAAATAAGGACTTAAAGAGCGAAGCTGAAAATCTCAAGAATGTTCTTGAGAAATTCTCATCTAGCTCCAAAACCTTAGACATGATACTCAATTCCCAAAGGGCGGTATACAATAAGGTCGGTATAGGTTACCGACCTAAGGAACCAACCTTTGTATCATTAATGTCAAGAACCCAATTTAGATCATCAAATGATTCTAGGGTTCAAAATGTTAGAAAGAAATTGACTAAGGCATGGGTGCCAAAGTCATTCATTGTAGATTCCTTAGGTCCCAAAATTTGGGTACCTAAAACCTCCATATTTAGAATTTTATAGCTTTAATTGAGGGGGAGCATCTATCAACATGGGTGGTTGATATTTGGTGCTCCAAACCCATGACCAACAAAAATTGTCATTCACATGATTGGTTATGGAATGTTCAAATTAAGTGCTTTGATCTTCATTGTCTTAGCTCTTATAACAATATGATCTCTTGGCTAGTAAGTTATGAAATCTCATTTGGGCAATAAGGAAATTTTTCATGCAATGAATGATAGTATATCCATGCTTCAAAATAAATCTACAAGTTTTGGAAAAATTATATATATTGCATGAAGGGTTTAGATTCACACATAACTTGCTCTTGGCATGAATTGCTTAAAAGAATTGGTTTTATGGTTGCAATTTGTGTTTTCATGCAAGTTATGGTTTATGAAATGTCTTATCTCAAACCCAAGTATGCCATGAGTATCTTGTATGTGTTATAACACATGAATGCATGTTTAAGAACAAGATGAACATATAGTTTGGGCTGATCATTATAAAAATCTCACAAGGCATCACCATGAGTTTTAAAATTCACTGTTTAACCTTCTATGATCTAGTGATTCCCTTGTATCAAACTAAGGATTCTTGAATTGATCATAAGTTGATACAAGCATGTTTTGGAAACTTGATGATAATATGATACAAGCATGTTTTGGGAATTTGATCATTCTTTAATCATAATGTTGTTGGATCGAGAAATGCGAGAGAGAGGGGGGGGGTGAATGTCGCAATTCGTTCGGATTTAAAAAGAGTAAGTGCGCAGCGGAATGAAACAGAGCAAAAACAACGCTAACACAGTCGTTTTACTTGGTTCGGAGCCTGGGTCGACTCCTACTCCAAGGCCCACGGTCGTTGACCGTTTTCTGCGGGCAATTCTATAAGTTCGTAAAAGTTTACAGGAAAGATAATAACAAGAACAGTTTAGTAAACTTTAAATACAGCTCTTCGTTACCGACGTCTGGTGTAGATCGAAGTTTCGGAGCAGCGGGACGTCGTCAGCTCGAGTTGGAAGATTTCTGGAGCGTGTCGCGGAAGCAGAAGAGCGCAGAAGTGTCGCAGTGATTGATGCTGTGAAGAAGGAGGTCGAGGGCCCTTTATATAGGGCCTGGGGGCGCCCTGGTCGACGGGGGCGCCCCCCCACGTGGCAGCAGATCCGGTTGTTGCTCGGTCGCCGTCTGATCCCCTTATCCTCGGGATCCGGTTTGACCGGGGCGCCCGGATGACTCGGGGCGCCCGCATTGACCGGTCAAAGCCTTATCTGCAGCGTTGAGCTCTCCTCGGTAAGTCTGGCTGGGGGCGCCCAGGACAGCGGGGGCGCCCTGGGCGTGTAGTGCAGACACGGCTGAGTTGGTTCGCTATGGGGGCGCCCGGGACATCGGGGGCGCCCTGGGTATGTACTGTCGAAGTCTTTCTTGTCTTGTTGTGTTTTGTGTTCACCATGGGGGCGCCCGGGACACTCCGGGCACCCTGGTCAGCGGTTGCCTCATTCCTTTGAGGCATTCTGAGCTGCAGACACTCGTTCCTTAGGTCCTGCATCCAGGGTTAGTCCAAAACACAATAAAACAATAAAATAATAGGTTATACAGCCTTAGCTGTCTTGGTTCTGACTTTGGTCTCCAAAATGGAGTCCTAGGTCGAACCGACGCCTAATGTTCCCTCGGAGGGGAACGCGTCCTCACCTACTCCTCTCGGGAGAGTTTACCTGGTGCCAACCGGATCCTCCAGTTGGACTTTTGCCCGGCAGCCCTTCGCCAGGTCTTGGTTTTCGCCTAGCAGCCCTTCGCCAGGACTTGGTTTTCGCCTAGCAGCCCTTCGCCAGGACTTGGTTTTCGCCCAGCAACCCTTCGCCAGGACTTGGTTTCTTGACAGCCCATCGTCAGGTGCCTAGCATCCCTTCGCTAGGACTTGGTTTTCGCCCAGCAACCCTTTGCCAGGACTTGGTTTCCTGACAGCCCATCGTCAGGTGCCTACAGCCCTTCGCTAGGACTTTGTTTCCTGCACTCTCAAGCAGCATTGTTAGACAACAAATAACCCTTAACTTTGAATCCTTTGCCAATATCAAAACAAGGTTCGATCTGGTGCTTCCTGCACCAACAAATGTGACATAAGCATGTTTTAGGATTTTAATCATCCATTGAAATTGACACAAACCTAATTTTGGTTAAGAACAACATGATCACATAGTTTATGATGTTTTAAGTTCCATGACTTGCTTGTTTTTCCACTTGACTGATATTCAAGTTCATGTTTAGCAAAAACTGATCATGCCTTGATGAATCTTGATTTAGTTAAGGGACATAAACCATGTTGTTTATTTGTAATAAGGGAAACCCTTCTCTAGAATCAAACAAATTAAAACCAATTGAGTTAGGGTTTGGGAATAGCTAAGAACTGAAACAAACTTGATTTCAGAGTTTCTGAAATCGATTTCTGAAATCTGGAACTCAGAAAACATTCTGTGCTGAACCTGATCGGTCCACCATCCGATCAGGGATCCCTCTGATCGGTCCGGTGATCGATCAGATCAACACTGATCAGTAAGTTCCATGATTGGGTCAAAACTCCTCGGTCCAATCTCCTCTTGTCGAATTGTATCAGTTTAATGATCATACTACAAACAAACATGATACAATCCGTTTACAATTGAAACATATTTGATCACCCATTGGTACAAACCTGGTACTAAGGGAGCACAAAATTGTTCAAGTGATACAAACCTGGTACTTAATAGTGATTTGATACAAACCTATGTTGGAATGTTCAAATTCATAATAAAGGGTTTGTTAAGTCATGACTCCTGTTCTTAATGTCGTGTTTCAGAAATTTTTCTGAAATGACGAATATCAATAGAGTCCTCTCTCCTATTATGGGATGCAAATTGTTAATGCAGTCTGATCAGGAACGTATCAAAATTTTTGAAATTTTTCTGAAATCTGATCACTCCCCAGACTAATCAGATATCCTTCAGTATCATGTAATCAACAGACCTGGTTGGTCACGGAGACCAATCAGGACTATGTGTCAGATACAGATGCATTCCTTACTTGTCATGTGAAGCATATACGTATTTGACCATGATATACTTCTGTATATGTCTTCACATGAAATTTCGAATGTTAATGCAGTCTCATCTTGAATGAATCAGAATTACAGAAATTTTTCTAAAAACTGATTGTTCATAGATACATCAGAAATTTTTCTGTATAATTATTGCCATATGATGCATATACATTGTTGCCATGATACATTTATGGTATATGCCTATCATATGCAATTCAAAAATCATCCTTTGACTTACTTGTCATATGAAACATATACATGCTTGACCATGATATTATTCTGTATATGTTTTCAAGTGCGATTCAAAAAAAAAAAATTACCTTTGATTATTTTGGGTTTGGGGAAAGACCCTTGGTTGAGGGGGAGTTTGTTGTTTAAACTTAATAACCATACCCTTTTCGATGTTTGACAAAGGGGGAGAAAATGGCTGATTAAGTTTATGGTTATTATAGGGGGAGGATCATGATTCCCTTATGAGAATTGACTGGATTTCAATTGATTGATACCTAAACTTAAATCGGGTTGTCAAATAACAAAAAGGGGGAGATTGTTGATGCAGTCTGGCCCGGTTGTTGTTTTGGTGTTTGACAATGATTTAAGTTTGGTTGAGCGAATTTGGGTTAAAGTCCTGGTCGGGGACTGGGCATGAAACCCTGGTGAGTGAAGCCAGGTCCTAGCTTGTGAAGCTAGGTTGAAATCCCGGTGAGTGAAGCCGGGTCCTGGTGAGTGAAGCCAGGTGTTGGAAATCCCGGTGAGTGAAGCCGGGTCCTGGTGAGTGAAGCCAGGTGTGGAAAAGTCCTAACTCGGAAGGTTGGGTGAAAAGTCCTAGCTTGGAGGGCTAGGTGAAAAGTCCTAACTTGGAGGGTTAGGTGAAAAGTCCCAACTGGAGGGTTAGGTGAAAAGTCCTGGCTTGGAAGGTCAGGTGCCTAGCTTGGAGGGCTAGGTTGGATAAGGGTCTAACTCGGAGGGGTTGGGTGAAAAGTCCTAGCTTGGAGGGCTAGGTGAAAAGTCCTAACTTGGAGGGTTAGGTGCAAATTCCCAACTTGGAGAGTTAGATTGAGAAATCCTTAGCTTGGAGGGCTAAGGTGAATGAAATCCTAGCTTGGAAGGCTAGGTCTGTGTCCCTGGATCGGTCTGGTGACCGATCAGGGAGTTGACACGCTGCTCCTTCGTGGATCGGTCTGGTGACCGATCCAGCGATATCTGATCGGTCTGGTGACCGATCAGGGAGTGTGTGTTTCACTCACTGCACAGCTCCTGATCGGTCTGGTGACCGATCAGGGAGCGAACAGTGAGTTGAGTTCCCTTGCTAATCAGGTCCAGAACGGTCCGGTGACCGATCAGGGATCTTGAATTTGATTAAAAAAATAACTGTTCATCTTGCCTGATCGGTCTGGGTGACCGATCAGGATCCAATCTGTTCGGTCTGGTGACCGATCAGGCTCCTCTCTGATCGGTCTGGTGACCGATCAGGCTCCTCTCTGATCGGTCTGGTGACCGATCAGGAGCAGAACTTTAATTCAAATAAGCTGTCAGAAGCTCTGATCGTGTCTGTTTTTACTGTCGATTCTCTGATACACTACTGATATGTTTTGATATGCATTGCTAAGCTTCTGTTGGAGTGTGCAGGCTTTACAGGGATGGATTCAAACACTCAAGGAGGGTCAAAGAGAGGCTTTCCGTTGAGCAGGTTTGGCAGTTTTCCATCGCAGGTTACAACGGGCACTGCTGGCAACGGCTGGAAGCTGACCTGGGGCTGGGGCTCGACTGAGGAGAGTTCAGTGAGTCCAGAGGAGGTCAGGAGTAGCTGGCTTGTTGCAGGTGAGCAGCTGGGAGCTGTGTGGAGCGTCTGTGAGTTGGCGATGGCAGCTAGGATAAGTGTGGGTTGGCGATGAAGAGAAGGGAGTTCCCTGGACGGCAGCAACACTTGATCCATCCTTAGCAATCACTCTGAGTCTTGAAGCTTCTGCAAACTTTGATCATCCTTTGAAGCTTGAGAGACTTGAGCACTAAGAAGGACTCGTGGCAAGGCGATCAACAAGCAAACAAGGAAGAGCTAAGTGAAGGCTCTTGCCGAGGTTGTGCTGAGGTGTTGTTTGTGCTTGTAAGCGTTTCTCTTCATCTGCTTGTGCTCTGTAAGTCTCTGATTGTCTCTGTGCTTTTCATTCTACATCATCTTGTTGAGACATTTTGTGGAGAGGTTACTCCACCGAGAAGGAGGATTTGATATCCGGATTTCCGGGGCTTGATCTGCCGACGATCAAGGGATCGCCCACCTTAAGGGCACGCCAAGGAGTAGGGGCAAGTTATCCCCGAACCTTGTATATCGAGGTGTTAGTGTCTATTTGGTCTGCTCTTCATTTCTGCAACTTGCATTTCTGTTTGTATTTGTCTTCCGCTGCTAATCACTCATGTGCAGAAATCCTTAAGCTCAAAGAAATTGTGTCTAGCTATATTCACCCCCCCTCTATAGCCATCTCGTTCCCAACAATATTTACCAAGCCTCTTCCCGAATCGGAGTTTACATCCTTAAGAAGAAGACTTGGAATGTGTTTTGTGGAAGTATAGGATGAACTTGGAGATATTAGCTTTGAAAAAGGGTGCTTGATCCATTAGGGTGATACATTTGGATCACTTGTGCTTATGACACATTATTGAACCATTGAGAGTATCAAAATATGAAAACTAGACCAACTATGGGGAAAGCAAGTGTTTAATCAATGGACACTTTGCCCAAAGATCATAGTTGGACATTATAAACCTTTGAAAACCATTTCATGCCTTACATACTTTGCCATGTTTTTGAAAGTCATATGATTGCAAAATTGGTTTCAAAGTTTGATACAAAATGTAGTGGTTTTCAAAACTTTTGGATTTTTATCAAAAGTCATGCATGGTTGAAATTTTTTATGGATTAATATTTTTCCTTGATAGAGTATAACATTTCAAACATGTATGCAAAATTTTGCAATTTTTGGAATTTTCTGAAATTTTCTGGGAGTTTCTGAAATTCGGCAGAAAAGCTGAAAAATCAGACTGATGGCGTATCAGTCGACTGCCCATGGGGCAGTCGACTGGCACGCAGGTTTTCAGCCACTGTGAGAAATTTCAGAAATTGAAAATTCTCTCATTTGATGCCATGGGTTTTGGTTGCGTGAGGCAATCATTTTGATGGTGTCAAAGGGGGAGAATGGGTGGTTTAAGTTAGAATTTTGACTTGGAATGGATGGTTTAAGGTTTTCTTTCTAACTTAGAACTTGAATGTTTAAAAATAGAGAAGACATGGATTAAGGGGGAGGTGCCTCTTAGGTTCTGATATGTCTTATATTTTTAACATATTGATGTTGTTAAGTGGAAACTTAACTTGGATTGTGACTAGAATTGAAAATGGGGGAAGACATAGGTTAAGGGGGAGGTTACCTCTTAGGGTTACTATGTCTCATGATTTTTCAATTGCTATGTGTTGCTATTGCTATTATGGTTGTTGTTTATCTCTAACTTAAACATGTTGTCACACATCAAAAAGGGGGAGATTGTTGAGGCAATCCACCCTTAAATGATTGGAAGATCATGGTTTTGATGTGTGTGTGTGAATATGTTTAAGGTTAGAGTGTTATGTTGTATTTGATATGTGTGATTGAGTTTGCAGGACTTGGAGAATCACACATGGTGGACTTATCCGAGGGACGAGAGCCAAGGGAGGAGAGCTCCAAGGGCAAGTCGGGAAGTGGACTTCAAGGGCACACGTGAAGGGTGGCATGAAGGCAAGCCAAGGGAAAGCTTGCGTGCGCATCCGAGGGACGATAGACAGAGGAAGAGGACTTCAAGGGGCAAGCCAAGGGAGCAGACCTGAAGGCACACGCGAAGGAGAAGGTCCGGAGTGGTTGAAGCTGAGATGTGAGGCAGGGCAGTCGACTGGCCTTGTGGCAGTCGACTGCCAAAACTTACAGAAAGTTTGCAGCGACGGACCAGTCGACTGGCCGTTGGGCAGTCGACTGGTATACCCCCGAAACTAGCCGTTGGCTAGCAATTAATGCTAGGCCAGTCGACTGCCCCAGGGGCAGTCGACTGGTGCGGGCTGGACAGATTGCGAATCTGTCCTTTTCACCTATAAAAGACCACCTTTTTGTACATGTACAGTACGGTTCCGTACAGTAACGAGGTACTGCCCAACTGAAAAGTGTTCTTGCTTCCTCTCACTCATTCTACTTCATTCTGTAAAGAGGAAGATCGTCGTTGTAAAGGTTTCTCCACCTGAAGGAGATTTTCATAGTGAAAGTGGTGCTCGCGGCGTGGATCCTTGGATTAGTCACTCATCTGGGTGGATACCAAGTAAAATACTTTTGTTAGCATTGTATCAAATTTCTTTGCATATTATTTCCGCTGCGCTAACAAATCTGTAGAGATAAAAACGTGAAAAAGTGCATTTACCCCCCCCCCCCCTCTGCACGCCTTAGACGATCCATCATGGACTTCCATGCAAACCCTTAAACTCGCTTGAGGGACACACGAACAGACTTGCCTAGGGTTTTAGTTAGGGGAGGGGGGAGGGATTGGGAGATGAGATCACAACTATAACACAGTTAGGGTGCCCAGATAGGTATCACTTTTCGGCAATGACAAGTAGGTTGTCTGCACTGAGAGAGAACGAAAAAAAAGGAGAATACCTAGGGCATCCGAACCGCACTCTCTTATTTTAAAATGAAAATTTTGAAAAAGTGGTTCGAGTGTCTCGGAAAATTAACTGAGAAAGGGAGTTATTAGCGGGAGGAGTATAGGAGAAGAAAATAATTTTTGGAGCATGTTTTGGTAAAAACCTAATCTCAGGATGTTTTTTGGTATTTATAATTTTTCACGTGCGCCGTTTGATAAAATACCGAAGAATAAAAATATATTGTAATATAAAAGAATGAACGGTTAAAAGAGATTGTACAGGGGAACTCTAACAATCTGCCGGATTAGCAGCGTGCAAATGACAGTTTATCATGTTAATATTATTTTTCGTAATTTTTCTACAAGTAGATTAATATTTTTTTAGCAAATAAACAAAGTCTTATAAGGTCAGATATTGTCTTTTTTTCCTCTGTTTATGTTGGCTTCAATTATATCATAATTACAGGCAGAGGCAGAATTAATTAATTATGCGTTGATTGGGGTCCAGATATTAAAGATGATAAATAAGTTTAAAAGAAAATATTTGTTAAATCTTTATAATGATTCATAGGAAAAAAAAATTGGTGGGTCCCGATGCCATCAATTAGTTGTGTTGTATTAGCTGTTTTTTTCTTTTTGGGGCCAAAAATGAAAAGAATTTTTTTTTGGAATTATTAATGATTGTCTATTTTTTATTGTTTATATCAAAAGAGCTATTAATCCCTTGTAAAATGATATAGCTATCTTTAATATATTATTTGGCATTATTATTTTTTATCACACACATTAAATCTTAAATTGACAAATCAATTGTATAAATAGGATAAGTTTATGTTGTAGTAATTATTATTTTTAGTTGTTATGATTATAACAATTATAATTTTGTTGCAGTTATAATTTAAATATTATTGAATAAGATAAGTCTGTATTATAGTAATTATGAAACTGTAATTATTACAATGTGAATATTAGATAAATAAATTAAATTCGTGTTATAGTAGTTATAAAATAGTTTCGTTATAATCCGAATTATGACGATTATGATTTTATAACTATTTCAATCTGAATATTATTTCACAGATAAGTCCATATAATAAATTTAGATTTTAAATTTAAACTCGACCGTCAAAAAATAAAATCTATCAAATATTGTATTCAAGACAGTTGTGTAATTTAACAAGTAGACAAATTTTATAACTAGACCGGTGAAGTGAGATATATATAATTTTTTGATAAATAATGAAAACTAGCACCTTGATGATTCCAAAAAAATACCTGTGTTTTTTGTTTTTTGTTTTTTATTTTTTATTTTTACTGATTTTATCTTTGGGGAAATGAGTATTGATATTTCTGTGAAAAACTTTAACATGTAAGCTGTGTCTACTGTGTACATCCAGCTTTGTTTTGGAACTCTAGTTCTTAGGTTTTACGCCAAAAACAGTAGATTGTGTATATCGTTTTCTTTTTCCACCTCTACTCTTCTGTTCCATTTCCAACTCGGTATTGTTGTGAAATTTCATTTCGTATTAGATGACTGATGATAAGGATGAACATATCGGAGTGGATACATGACACGAGAAAATTACATGACAAAGCCTGTTGAACCAGAGCTCCGAGGTCAGATCGAGACTATCTCAGAAAAATAGATCAGAGCCTCGAGGTCAGACCGGCAATCGAGCTCCCAAGACTATCTCAGGAGAATGGAAGAAAGCCCCCGAGGTCATACCGGGAATCAGGTTTCCGAGACTATCTCAGGAAAATGAATGAAGGTTCTAAGATAAGCTCGGAAGATGAGACTCCGAGACTGACTCAGGAGAGTGGAGCTCAAAGATCAACATAGGAGTCAAAAAGTCCGACTTCAAGTAGCTGTTCTATTTTCCAAAACAGGAAAGTCATCGGATAATTATTGTCCGCAACGCACAGCAATTAAGGTCTTAATGATCGTAGCAGTCGTTATTGAAAAATAAGATATCTATCAAGTAACTTATGATTAAGGGACGTGGAGGAGAACGTGGGGACACGTGTGACTAAGACCTTAGGTATATAAGATGCCTCGTCCTCCAGGTAAGGAAAAGAGAAAGCTTTCCGAACTAATAAAGATTTTTCCTCGTTATCCTCCGAAAAGAGATAAGATTCCTGACTTGAGCGTCGGAGTGAGCTTCACCAGAAAATCATTCGGTGCATCCCCTTTAATGCTCGTGTTAATCTCGCAGGACGTGAACATTTTCTCCCTGTCACCGTCGTAGTGGGTTGTGCTTTGGTGACTCGTCATCCCCGTCGTTCGCTTCTAGAACAAGTTTGACGTCGTCTGTAGGAAACTTCAAGGCACCAAAAGGAACACTGTGATGACAGATCCAGAGGGGCAACCCATCATTTTGACGAGGGAGAAGTTGGATCGTTTAGTCACTAACGCCGTCAGAGGAGCGCTGGAGCAACATCAGATCGAGCAAACCGTCTCACGACGAGCAGCTTCGGTGCAGGGCAAAAACTCAAGAATGTCTGCCTTGTATCACCGAAACCAAAGATCTGTCTCACCACCGGCGGGACCGATAATGACAGCTCTAGCGCCCTAGCGAGATTCCTTGGGAGATATGGAGAGGGCACATTCCCAAAGCCCTCCTGAAGTCTCCCACTATCCTTTTTTCTCCGGACATCATAGCAGATCTCATGCCCAAACAATTTCGTAGTCCAGGAATTGCTTACTACGATAGGAAGACGAATCCAAGGACCATGTTGGTGCAATCTTTATTAGGTCAGGATTGACCTAGTTTGACTAGGCTCGGGTGAGCTTATGTCTGATAAGCTTGGTAAGTTTAAGGTTGGATGTTTCGATGTTTGATAATGATATTTGAATATCGTATGATGTTTGAATATCGTGTGAGTCAAGTGGGTCAAGGTTGGCTGGAGACTTGACTGGAAAAGACCTAGTGGGACTAAGTGAAGTCCAGGTGGATCGAGGAGATCGCACGTTGGCAAGTGAAAGTCTACCGAGAGACTAGACCTAACTCGAGCGTTAGACAAACCTGGTTGGGAACTAGTTTAAGTCATAGTTGGGAACTAGGCAAGGAAAAATTCAAGTCGGTCAAAGGGATGATCGGATACTTGGTGAGGAAGTCCTAACAGGTCATGGTTGACCGGTGTTAGATAAAGGAACCCTAGACTTGAGCTAAGCAAGTTAGGATTGAGAAATCGATTGGGTTGTTGTCTTGTAAGAACAGAAAGGTAATCAATTGGGTAATTGATTAAGACGGACTGTAATCAATTGGGAAATTGATTAAGACGAACCGTAATAGATTTGGTAATCAATTGAGAGATATGAGTTGCGAGAATAGAAGCTGGCTGAATCGATTGGGTAATCGATTCAGACTTCTCTTAATCTATTGGTCAATCGATTAAGGTGTCCGATAATCGATTGGTCAATCAATTACAGCAGTTTTGTGCGAGAGCATAGAAAAGTGCTGAATTGATTCAGCAATCGATTAAGAAATTTTTAATTGATTGGCTAATCGATGAAGCTTTAAAAAATAACCGTTGAATGGCTAAGTCTGATGTGGTAATCGATTAGGAACCCTAGGCGTCGGGTATATAGAATTTTTACGCAGGTTTGAAGCTCATCGCTCGCGCAGCTCTTTGACGATTCTCCTCCTCCTTCATCGTCATTTCAAGTGAGGCCTTGGAGCTTAGTGTTGTTGCGTTTCCAAGGATCAAGAGACGATTCCAAGCTTGAAGAAAGCAAGAAAAGCAAAGAGAGCTAAGTTGTGTAAATATTGTAAGATTTCTATTGTATCTACTTGAGTTTCTTGTTGTATCTTCTTGTAAGCTTGTAAGAGGTTTCTCCACCTCAAAAAGGAGATGTTTCATAGTGCATGAAGAGTGAGGAGAGCGGATCCTTGGATTAGTCACATCAAGGAGGTGGATACCAAGTAAAATCAAGGTGTTAGCGTTGCTCAAGTCTTCCACCGCAACAAATCATCAACGAGCAAAGATTGGAGCTAATCACCCCCCCCTCTAGTTCTCCTACCGGTCTTAACAGACCACATCTGCAAATTCGAGAACGCGACTCTCTTACACCAATACACAGATGGTGTGAAGTGTCGAGTGTTCTTGAACACCTAATCAGGGGCCGCTCAGAGATGGTTCTAGAGGCTGCCCGAAAATTTGATAAACACTTTCTTGGAGTTTAGAACTGTCTTCTTACACCACTTAGCCAGCAGACGGCGTTGAACCTGTTCACCCTCAAGCAGAAGACCAAAGAACAGTTGAAGGTCTATATCCAACGGTTCAATCGGGTAGGAGCTATGTCGGCGGGTGATAAGAAAGTTCGGCTTTTCCGTCGCAGGGCTGTCAGGTTTATGCTGGTCGGGGAGCAACTATATAAAAGAGCATTTGCCCGACCTTTGCTTAAGTGTATTAGCCCAGGGGAAGTCGACTATATCATGCGAGAAATCACGAAGGCATATATGGAAGTCATATTGGGGGAAGATCCATGGCTAGGAAGATTATTCTGGATGGATATTTTTGGCCCACGCTGCAAGCAGATGCCGTCAAATTTATGGTCGGATGTGAAGCCTGTCAAAAACATCAGCATATCACTCATCGCCCAATTGAACTACTTCGAGCCTCCACTGTTTCCTGCCCCTTCGACCAATGGGGAATGAACATTATGGGTCCTTTTCTGATCGGGCCTTAGTAGAAGAAGTTCCTGTTAGTGTTGGTCGACTACTTCTCCAAATGGGTTGAAGCTGAATCGCTCGCGCACATCACGGAGGCTGACATAATAAAAATCGTGTGGAAGGATATAGTCTGCAAGTATGACATTTCTTATAAGTTGGTGTCAGATAATGGTAGATAATTTACAGGGCGCAAACTCAGATAGCAGCGTGAAGGACTGGGTATTCACCAAGCCTTCACTTCAATCACATATCCCCAAGGCAATGGCCAAGCAGAAGTGGTCAACCGGGAGATTATTAGAAGGTTGAAGATAAAGTTGGACCACGTCGGAGGCAGCTGGTTCGAAGAACTCCCGAGCATCCTATGGTCGTACCACACCACTCCCAAAGAAGGAACATGTTAGAGTCCTTTCAATTTAGTGTATGGAGTGGAAGCGGTAATTGCAGTGGAGATAGGCGATGAGTCCGTTCGACGTCAACACTACAACAAAGAAGACAATGAGCAGGAATGACTGATCGACCTAGACCTGGTGGCAGAAGTGCGAAACAAGGCAGTTACCCGACTAGTTGCATATCGGCAGTATATGTAGCAAGTGTATAATTGTCGAGTGATCACTCGAACTTTTCAAGTCGGGGATAAGGTCTGGAAAAGAATCAAGCCGGTCGCCGACCCCGGAAAGCTCGAACCTCAATGGAGTGGACCTTACATCGTTGTCAAAAAGTTCACCGAAGGCAGCTATTATCTACAAGACGATGAAGGCAAAAAGCTGGAGAGACCATGGCATGTAAATCACCTCCAGCCATATCGTACTCGGTGAGCCATGTGGGCAACATATATGTATTTGTATGTATGTTTGTACTTCTTCGCAGTTTCAGTAATGAAAGAAATAAACAAAATGTCTCATCAAGACCCGATGCAAAATCTCGAGGACTCTACCATCTCATGGTGCTGAGGATGTCTGAGACGAGTGGACTTGGTTATGGTGCCGAGGATGCCCGAGACGAGTAGACTTGGCCGAGGTGCCGAGGATTCCCGGCTAGAAGCAAGTGAAGCCCCTACCATCTCGTGGTGCCGAGGACGCACGAGATGTATAGACCTGGTTGTGGTATCGAGGATGCCCGACTAGGAGTAGCCTAAATCTCTACCGTCTCGTGGTGCCGAGCATGCTCGAGACGAGTAGACCTGACCGAGGCGCCGAGGATGCACGAGATGTGTAGACCTGGTCGTGGTAACGAGGATGCCTGACCAGGAGTAGCCTAAAACTCTACAGTCTCGTGGTGCCGAGGATGCCCGAGACGAGTAGACTTGGGCGTGGTGCTGAGGATGCCTGATAACTACCATTTTGTTGATAAATTTAGGCTCCCAAATCCATGTTTTGATCCACTATTATATGCTTAAGTTTGCATTTACATAAGGTTTCATGAATTACCTCTATTTTAGCTTTTGATTCAAATCTTTATATATTTGAGATATTTTGGTACTAAAATTTGAATATCATTTTGTAGGCTTCAAGTGACCATGGACCTAGATCAGATTGGGTCAGACTTGAGCTCAGACTCAGATCCGGATCAAGATGATCAAGCCTTGGATTAATATGAGCCGCCCGATCAAGAATCGGCGAGATCTGAGCCATCCATCAACTTCTAATCAATCCAAGTTCAAGATAGAGTCAATCATGACCACATATCAAGACCTGAAAGTTTCACCCAAATCAGAAGCAATCTGACCGTTGGGCCAAACTCAAAAGGATCTAGACCATCCATTTAAAAGAAAGGAAGATCCGAGCTATCCGTCGCAGATCTGATTGATCCGAGCTAAGGAGAGGTAGATCAGGACCCATGATCAAGATCTGGAAGGTTTGGTTCAAATCTGAAGAGAACCGACCGTCGGATGAGGCCGGAATGATCACAGCCGTCGAAATTCAAAAAGATCAGTTAAAAGAGAATTCCCCTCCGCAGCTCTCGTGGTCGCCAGATCGCATTTCCAGTTTTCCCGTTCGTCTTCGTTCTTCGTTTCCGATCGCAAGCGGCCACCCAGATCGAGTTCTTCTTCAGATTTCAATCGTCAAGATCAGTTTCCGCGAAAGGTTCGCAATCAATTCATCTCTGGAAGCTCAAGCGAGGGTTTCACCGAGAGCTCACTTCAACCGATCACTTCTTGCGTCGTTTGTCAATCTTCATCAACCAGAGCACTCAGAGGGGTTCTCTGAAGTGTTCTGACTTCCTGAACCACAACCGCACTCAGAGGGGTTCTCTGAAGGAAGAAATCGGAGGAAGTTTCAAATCGCACGCATAAGCTAAGCAAATTGATCGCAGGAATTGATTTTCGTCCGATCTTCGAGCGAGGGGGTTCTAAGCTCGATTCTTGTGTGACGGCAAGGAGCAAATCCCGGTGAAGAACTTGAACTGGTGTCAATTAGTTGTAAATTTCATTTCTGAACTCAATTCTGTAACATTCCAGTTTGTTTCGTATCATTTCAAATCGCGTTTCAGCTACTGATCGGTTATTCGACCGATCCAGGCAGCACCTGATCGGTCACCAGTCCGGTCAGGCTTGTATCTGATCGGTCAACCGACAGATCAGGAAATCACAACTACAAATCAGCCCTATTTTTAAGCATTTAATTTGTATTGCAAGAATTTCATTTAATTTATGCAATTTAGCTATAGATTTATTGTTGCTTGTCCTTGAAACTAGTTTAGTTATTCAATTCCATAATTTCATATCGAATTGCTTGTCTTCATTAAGTTAGGTTTTTACAAGTTGCTAGTTTAATTCCTGCTTTAGCCAATTTCATTTCAAACTATACTCTCATTCTTATTTGTAAAACAAAACCCCCATTCCAATTTGAAAACCCAAAACATTTGACGACAATAGTTTCAAGCTTGATTTAAACACTCACAACTAGTCCTTGGAAAAATACGACCTGAGACCCCTCTTCTACATTTTAATTCTGCTAGGCAAGGGTTTTCAGTTATAAATATCTAAATTTGAGGCTCATTCGTGACACCTGTTGTGGGCACCATCAAATTTTTGGTGCCGTTGCCGGGGAACCACTAGTTGAGTTTGTTTAATTTGAGCTTGTGTTTATTTTCATATTCTTTGATTCCATTATCAATTGCTTTATTTTTCTATATATATTTGATGTCATTTTTGTTTATTTATGGCCAGGACTGCAGGTGGTGATCTTGAGAGTTTCAGAAGTTATTGAAAACATTTATATTCATTCAAACAGTTCTATGGCAGAATATCAGTATTTTCAGAATTTTCAGCAGCCTTGTCAGAATTTTCAGCAAGATAATCAAAATTTTCAACCATTCCAGTCTTATCAACAAGTTCAGCAAAACCAACCTTAGAATCAGCCATAATAGCAATTTCAGCCACAATTCCAGAATTTTTAGCAAGGTTACAATCATAATCAGTAAGGTTTCCAACCATACAATCAGAATTTTAAGTTTCAACCATACCAGCAAAATTCTCAGTTTCAGAATCAGGATTTCAACCCCCAACAATTTCAGAAATTCAATCAACAATTCCAACCTCAAAATCAAAATTTTCAGAGTAATAATTTCAAGCAACATCATCCTTTTTATCAAACCAATTTTCAGCAATGCCAAAAATCCAATCAATCATTCTATCAACCCCAACAACAGAATTTTCAAGATTTACAGCCTACTCATAATTTTCAGCAACCTAATGCTACATTTCAAGATCAACAAGAGTTCTATGCCAATCAAGGAGGCTTTGAGGATTCTAGTGTCTTCAAAATATTGAAAGATACATTGAACAAATAGCTAGTGGAATGAATCAAATGCAAGCCTAGGGATCAAGTCAATTACCTTCTCAAGCTACTCCAAATCCTAAGGGGAATGAGTGTGCGATAACTTGGAGGAATGAGGAAGTTGTTTCAAGGCTAAATGTTCCAAGTGATGATTTTTCTGAAGAAATTCCAGCACTTTATTTTTCATCTCAGAACAGCCCCAAAATGAATTTTACATCAGTTCAAAGTGACCCTAGTGCGAGACTAAGTCCTTCTTCAATTGATCTTGCAATTTTGGTGGAAGAAGAATAAGAAATCAGCAAAATCAGGGCACCTACAACAGCTATTCCTCCTGAAATTCCTGTTCAAGATCCATTTCCAAAAATTTTAGCTCAAGTGGAGGAACCAAAGGACCCTTTACTCTTCCCATAGCACCCCAGAGAGAATCCTCCTAGCATTAGCATGGGTATTTTAGATGAGGCAGAGGAGGCAGTTGCTATAGAGGAGGATGAGTTGGAGGCTGAATCTGATTTATTTGTAATTACAGATGATTCTTTAGGTGTAGGGGATTGCACTGAGCCCCAAGGATCACCTATTTTGATCGAGATGTCAGAATATTCAGAGGATAGATTTGAGAGTGTAGGGGATTGCACTGAGCCCCAGGGACCACCCATACCTACTGGGCAGTCATTATCTATAGAGGCAGTTGAGGAGATTGATAGTAAAGCTTGTGACAACCTTGAATTTGATTCTGAAGTTCTACAGGACCCTTCTAGTCTTTTATTTTATGATCCTTCTAGTTTTTTATTTTGTGATGATATAGTTGATGTTGGTCCTAACTTTTCTAATATGGTTGTTGCAGATATTGTTGATGAAGCATGTATTGCAGATGATTCTATAGGTGTAGGGGATTGCACTGAGCCCCAGGGACCACCAACATTGATTGATGCATCAGAAGATTCAGAGACTAAGTATGAAAGTGTAGGAACTTGCATGGTGGAAGCAAGAACCCAAGAATCAGCTCTCTTAATTGAATGTCCACCGGAACCTGAGATTGAAGTGGAGCCTGTACATGACCAGGAGGAGGCCATAGTTACATCTACTCTTGTAGAGCCTCCACGTATTTTTCAGCATGATAAGGTAAGCATTTTTCCTGATTGTGAAGAATTCATAGAGGTACCCAAGATTGATTTTATTGGTTGTGATGAAATTTTTGATATATCTTATGTAGATACTGAGATTAATTATTGTGACAAACTAATAGAGGTACCTAAGATTGATTTTGTTGGTTGTGATACAATTTTTGATACATCTTATGTAGAGACTGAGACTAATTGTTTAGAAAAATTCATGAAGTTACCTGAGATTGAAAAACCCATAGAGGTACCTAGGGTTGATTTTGTTGGTTGTGAAGCAATTCTTGATACATTTTATGCAGAAACTGATTGTGAAAAACTCATAGTGGTGCCCAAAGTTGATTTTGTTGACTGTGATGTAATTCTTGATACATTCTATATAGAGACTGATTTTATTCCATTTCTTTCTTACTCTGCACGCGTGAGGAAGGTATTACATGCTTTTGCATGGCGCCGTCGGATTTTGGAGTGGGTGCTCCAACTAAATAAACTCCAACCTCCTGGAAGGATTTCCAAAAAGCATTAAGAGGGCGGAGTTGATCTTACCTTAACTCGAAGCACTTCACCTCTTAAGTGGATCTTGAACCTTAATCGTCTTCGACCACCAGAACATATTTCTGTGAAGTTTAAGTGTGGGGGAGCAGTGCACTACGACAATGATCACATGAAGAATGCTCTCTTGACCACCCAAACTCCTCCACTAGTGGAATGGAGGTTATTCCTTAATCAACTCCAACCGTCAGGAATAAAGGAGAGTTTGTTCCTTCTTGCATTTTATTTCATTGCATGTTTCATTTTTATGTTTTCTAGAAGTATAATTTTCTTTTAAAATGGGTTCTTGCTAATAAATGCTTGGGTAGTGTAGAGAGAATAAAGATTCATTGTAGATACCATTTTATCCCTTTTAGAACTTTGTTTCATGCATGAGTTGGAATAAATGTATCCATCTAGATTTTCTCTATATCATTTTAGAGTCCTTTGAAAGCAAATTAATTTTGATTGTTAAAACTTAGGATTTGAGCCAATGGATGAAAATTCTTGGATGCTTGAGTACTACTTAGTTATGGACTCTAGATTGATGATTTGAGATAAATTCTTTTTACTAGTGAGGACTTGGCCTAATTTTTATGATACACACATGTGATTGTACTCTAGAACTTGCTTAGGTTCTTTCAAAGCTATATTTCTATGATTGGACCACATTTATAAAGGTGAATCATTTCGTTTCCTTTTTCATACCAATTTTTGCAATCTTATTTGTTGATCTTCTCTATATTCTATTTTCTTTCCCCTATATTTCTGTTTATACTTACATTCTCCATGGACTGCCTTAATGTTTCTTGATGTTACTTTGCCCGAGACGGACAAAAGTTTAAGTGTGGGGGAGGATGCAAGCATTCTATCAAATTTTGAGGACAATGTTAAGCATTTGGTAACATACAAGCAAAGGGTGTCAATTGAAGGAGTTGTGTATCAAGTTTGGTTGCAAAAGTAAGTAGAGCATATAATTCCATATTCATCATATGTTTTGATAAAAAATGTTTCTGTTGAAGATGAATTGAGCTATACAATTCAAGTGTGAATTGAATTTGGAAGTGCTGAAAGGAAAGAAAATTTTTTTTTGAGAAGCTTAAAGGAAATCAGTTTCAGCTAGGATGGATGTAAAAGCAGCTGACTTGCAAGAATTAATGATTCATTACTATCATTTTGATGGAAAGAAATGGGATCTTACAAGTGTTAGAGTCATTGAAGGAAAAAATAGAAGTAAAAACAGAAGCAAAAACTTGGTTGCAGAGAAGAAAAATCAGAAACAGAAAAGAAAGAACAGCAGGAAAGCAAAAGAAAAGAAAAAAAAAGAGAAAAGAGAAATATGAAGTGGAAGTAAGTGATGGTTAGAATTCTGAATTTGAAGTTGTGAACAAGGAGCTATTTGAGTGCAAGAGTAAGTTATTGATTGAAAGAAGAGAAGTCTCGGCAGAAATCAACTTCAAAATTCTGCATTTCAGCTACTGATCGTCACCTGATCGGTCTCCAATCCGATCAGTATAGGTCCTGATCGGTCGGCTGACCGATTAGAAACATTCCAGACCGATCTTCAGTCCGATCAGGCAGTGACTGATCGGTCCAGTGACCGATCAGTAGAGTTGGCACAAAAATAGAACTCTGGCACACTGAATTCAATGAATTTCTTCAGTCCCTACTCCACCACAACTCTGATACATGCAGAATAATACACAAAGAAATGGGCAAAGTGTATTAGGATACATTTTTGAGTGTCCAAGTCTTCCACTTTCTCTACTTTTTCCATATTTTCTTATTATGCCTAATTACTTTTCCATATTGCCTTATCATATCATATTTCTCTATTTTCTTTATCATGATTCTTTGCTATCAAAGCCATTAAACTTCTATTTCATTCTCCTAACTTGTTTGAATAAGCTTTTGTAAGTGTGGATCCTAATCAAGAATGATGGTGGAGAGTAGATAATAAGCAAGCTTATGGTAATGCAAGAACCATGGTGGTGTTGGAAAGAGCTCCACTTCCATTAAAAACTTAGAACTTAGGAAAAGAGCCATTTTAAATTTTTCTTGAGAGGTTTTTTTAGTTTAATTCATTTCAATGAGTCATGATGGATGAAGTATACTAAGTTGTTGATTTAAGGACAAGTTACTAGTCTATTGAGCTTAGATTTTTAAGAATTGACAACCCTAGATAATTTTCTTTCAATTGCTTCTAACTATGATTGAGAATAATCTAGGGGGATATATCATTAGTTTACTAGTTAGCTTGTGCGAGACACCCAAGAGTAAGTGTGGGGGAGTTGATAACTACCATTTTGTTGATAAATTTAGACTCTCAAATCCATGTTTTGATCCACTATTATATGCTTAAGTTTGCATTTACACAAGGTTTCATGAATTACCTCTATGTTAGCTTTTGATTCAAATCTTTATATATTTGAGATATTTTGGCACTAAATTTGAATATCATTTTGTCGGCTTCAAGTGACCATGGACCTAGATTAGATTGGGTCAGACTTGAGCTCAGGCTGAGATCTGGATCAAGATGATCAAGCCTTGGATTAATATGAGCCGTCCGATCAAGAATCGGCGAGATCTGAGTCATCCATCAACTTCTGATCAATCCAAGTTCAAAATAGAGTCAATCATGACCACATATCAAGACTTGAAAGTTTCACCCAAATCAAAAGCAATCTGACCGTTGGACCAAGCTCAAGAGGATCTAGACCATCCATTTAAAAGAAAGGAAGATCCGAGCCATCCATCGCAGATCTGATTGATCCGAGCTAAGGAGAGGTAGATCAGGACCCTTGATCAAGATCTGGAAGGTTTGGTTCAAATCTGAAGAGAACCGACCGTCGGATGAGGCCGGAATGATCACAGCCGTCGAAATTCAAAAAGATCAGTTAAAAGAGAATTCCCCTCCGCAGCTCTCGTGGTCGCCAGATCGCATTTCCAGTTTTCCCGTTCGTCTTCGTTCTTCGTTTCCGATCGCAAGCGGCCACCCAGATCGAGTTCTTCTTCAGATTTCAATCGTCAAGATCAGTTTCCGCGAAAGGTTCGCAATCAATTCATCTCTGGAAGCTCAAGCGAGGGTTTCACCGAGAGCTCACTTCAACCGATCACTTCTTGCGTCGTTTGTCAATCTTCATCAACCAGAGCACTCAGAGGGGTTCTCTGAAGTGTTCTGACTTCCTGAACCACAACCGCACTCAGAGGGGTTCTCTGAAGGAAGAAATCGGAGGAAGTTTCAAATCGCACGCATAAGCTAAGCAAATTGATCGCAGGAATTGATTTTCGTCCGATCTTCGAGCGAGGGGGTTCTGAGCTCGATTCTTGTGTGACGGCAAGGAGCAAATCCTGGTGAAGAACTTGAACTGGTGTCAATTAGTTGTAAATTTCATTTCTGAACTCAATTCTGTAACATTCCAGTTTGTTTCGTATCATTTCAAATCGCGTTTCAGCTACTGATCGGTTATTCGACCGATCCAGGCAGCACCTGATCGGTCACCAGTTCGATCAGGCTTGTATCTGATCGGTCAGCCGACCAATCAGGAAATCACAACTACAAATCAGCCCTATTTTTAAGCATTCAATTTGTATTGCGAGAATTTCATTTAATTTCTGCAATTTAGCTATAGATTTATTGTTGCTTGTCCTTGAAACTAGTTTAGTTATTCAATTCCATAATTTCATATCGAATTGCTTGTCTTCGTTAAGCTAGGTTTTTACAAGTTGTTAGTTTAATTCCTACTTTAGCCAATTTCATTTCAAACTATACTCTCATTCTTATTTGTAAAACAAAACCCCCATTCCAATTTGAAAACCCAAAACATTTGACGACAATAGTTTCAAGCTTGATTTAAACACTCACAACTAGTCCTTAAAAAAATATGACCTGAGACCCCTATTCTACATTTTAATTCTGCTAGCCAAGGGTTTTCAGTTATAAATATCTAAATTTGAGGCTCATTCGTAACACCTGTTATAGGCACCATCAATGCCCGGCCAGAAGCAGGTGAAGCCCCTACCATCTTGTGGTGCCGAGGATGCCCGGCCAGGAGTAGCCTAAATCTCTACCGTCTCGTGGTGTCGAGGATGCCCGAGACAAGTAGACCTAGGCGTGATGCCGAGGATGCCTGACCAAAAGCTGGTGAAGCCCTTACCATCTCGTGGTGCTGAGGACGCCCGAGATGTGTAGACATGGTCATGGTGTCGAGGATGCCCGACCAGGAGTAGCCTAAATCTCTATCATCTCGTGGTGCCGAGGATGTCCGAGACAAGTAGATCTGGTCGTGGTGTCGAGGATGTCCGACCAAAGACGAGTAGACTTGAGCATAGCGTTGAGGATGCACTGCCGGGAATAACCTGGACCTATACCATCTGGAGGTGCTGACGACACCAGAGATATATTGGCCTGGGTGAGATGCTGAACAGGCCAAGTCCTGTCCTTGCCCACACAGATGATTAACAATGCATTAAGTCCTCGTCTCACCCCTGATGTTAGATCTCGCATGTGTAAAGGAGTCTATATGGGAGAAGAGGCGAAGAACGACACGCAACATACGAGCAACAAGAAGATAAACAGAAAGTGACACAGAAGACAAAAAGGTTTCCTTCATAATTTGGAATTATATTTAAAGAAAAACATACAGAAGACAAATACAATTGGGAGTACATCCATTCAAGAAAAGGGCAAAAGAAAAATACATTTCATTCAAACTTGGAGTACAAAAGAAAATAGTACAAAAGTATTCCATTCAAAATTGTGGATTACATCTGAGGTGCATTCAAAAGCAAAAAATATAAAAAATAAAGGACAACATAGGTTTGGGAAGAGCCCTACAGTTCTTTGTCCTTAGCCGGAAGCTCATCCTAAACCTGACCAACGCTCAAAAAGCTCAGGTCCACCTCCGGTTTCAGCACTTTGGCTCTCTAGAGTTGTTGGATGGCATCGTTAAAGCCCTGTTTTAGGTCTTCAGGACCTGTCTAGCTAAGATATCGCCAAACACGTCGGATTGAAGGAATCTGGTCTTGAATTCGACCTCGGCCTCTGCCTGTTGGGACTCTTCATCAGCCTTGTATTTTTGCAGTTCTTCTAAAGCTTTGTCCCGGGCAGTCTTCAGCTCGGCCGCCTCGGAGGATAGCCGGTCCCGATCCGCCTGGGCCTCCTGGAGCCGCTCTGCGCTCGCCCGGAGCTGCAACTAGTTCCGCTGTAAGTTTTCTTGCAAGAGGCGGACGTCCTCCAACAGCTTCGCCTTCCGTTCTTTGAAGCGTCCCTTCTCGTAAGCTAAATGGCTCACCTCGTCAGTAAGGGTCTTCGCCAGCACTGATAGGTGGTGCTCCCGGTAGTGAGCGCTGTGCAGGGAGGACTCAAAGGCCAGCAGGTAGTCCAGGTAGTGCTCCACCTTAACCCGAAGACCCCTGCTGACCTCTGCCTGCATCGTACCTTCCTCGTGAGCCCGAAAGACCTCTGCCTCTAATTCAACTATCTGTTGGCGCAAGGCATCAGTCTCCTGCTCGTAGGATAGGTGGCTACCCAGGGAAAGGCAGTTGGACGCGACCTGCCACAGCAAATAACAAGGGTTAGAAAAGTAAATGATGGTAAGGGGAAAACGCCAGACCTTTACCTTGAGGAGTGACTTGTGCAAACTGGCGATTAAACCCAGCCGACGCGCCGGTAGTCCTCCCTCTCATGGATTCGCGGCTGCTTGGAGAAGATGTGCCTTCGGAGTGGCAGAGGGGCTGGACGCTGAGTGCTTTGAGGGGCACTCTGGAGGGCCTCGGGATATCCTCCTTCGTGCTGGACGCTCCCTCAGAAAGATGACCCTCAATAGAGGCCTCCTTCAGCTCCACTGGCCGAGGGCCCAGAGAGGTCACTTTCTCTGCCGCCTTTACCTTCCGGCGCAGGCGGGCACTGGTGAGTGCGGGTTCACTGGGTCTCACCCTCTTGCCCTTAAGGCTGGTGGAGGCCTCGGGGATTTCGGAACAAGCCTCAACCTCACCCACCGACTCCGCAATGGTTGGTGTTGCCCTCCGGTAGCGTTTGGAGAGAGGAATAGTGTCCTCCTCCTCCGCAGCCGCCCCATCCGGGCGGGTCCTTTTTCGTGGATGAGCCGAAGGGACCACAGGTTTCTGATGGTGGTCTTTTGGCTCGCTTTCCTTCTCCACTCCCTTCTCAGCAGGCAGGATGAGGCACAGCCGTCTGGTGGGTGGTTAGCTTTCCTTCTCAGTGGGCTCTGTCGCTAGCACAGAAGCCTGGACTAGAAGTTCTTTGTTGCTACCTCCCTCCTCAGAGGCTACCTGAATGCCAGAGGGCTTGGTAATGGTCTGCTCCTTGAGGGGAATCTGCTCGGAACCCTCAAAAGGTTCAGCCGCGGAGGGTAGAGCAGCTGGAGGAGGAGTCAGGGCTTGCTCGTCCGCAAGCTCCCACTTAAGAAGCTTGCTCATGGCCCGGGAAAGCATGGTGTTCTCTACAACACAAACAACAAAACGTCAGTTAGCATAGATGAGTAAGTAATAAAACAGTGCACTTACGGAGGTCGGGGGTAAGATAGGTGACTTTGGGGCTGATCCCAGCCTGGTACAGAAGCTTCTCACAGGAAACCAGGTTGGGTCCATGGAACTCCATCCTAGCCAGAATGCTCCTGGCCCATTGGTATCTTGGATCTTGCTAGAAATCACCTAGATCAGGAGGAGAAGGTAGATCCTCACGCCAACGGGTCAGATAGAACGGGCGCTCGGCAAGTTCGATAAAGAAAAAGCGCTCCTTCCACCCCTTATGGGAGGAAGGGAGACTACTGATGAATTTGTGGCTTGGATGGGTGGTGAAGCTAAAGGCCCCCCTAGGCGCTAAGTTTGGAAGGAAAAAATAATGGAAGGAACAGGGGGTCAAGGGTATATTGAATAATTTAAAAAGAATGAATGTCCCGCCCATTTGAGCGAAGGTATTTGGAATCATCTGATGCAACGACACATCGAAATATTGAGAGATGGTCATGAAAAAGGGGATGAGAAAACGTAGGCTAAACTCCACTTGCCCTAAGAAGAAAGTATAAAATCCTAAGTGGACTATACGGGGGACTGGTCAAGACTGGGAACCCTGACCTCTAGTTCCGTCGAAATGTCTTAGGCCTCGTAGGCGATTCTCAGGGTGGCAACTTAAGCTTAGACGAAGTGACCTCATACCACTTTGGATGATAAGCCCTCTCCTATTCGGGCCTTCCCTTCCTACCCTGGTCTCTCTTCTCTTTTCCCTCCTTGCCCATGTCTTCGAATGAAAGAAGGAGAAGAAGATGGAAGATGAATGAAACTTACGCGTGGAGAAGAAGCCCTAACGAAAGTAGAAGCTAGTAGACAAAAGCGGGATGCACAAGCTTTGATAATCGACAATGCAAGAAGATGGAAGGACGCTTTCGCCTCCCCTTTTTATAGGGAAGAAGCCATCCTCGTGCGGACAATAGAGGCACGACACGTGGACAGTGATGACTGCCCATCTCGAGGCGTCACCCCTCTTTATGGGCGTCGGTTGGTATGGCCCTGCGATGCGTATCAGAAGAAAATCATATAGAAAAGATCCTGCTATATGACAATACTCTATTCGCCGGAATGCTCCCTCGTCATTAAGATGCCCCATACGCTTTTAATGGGTGATGAACAGCTATCATTACCAGGCCTTGAAACTCACAGGGACTTTTGTATTAACGCAAAGGACCACCTCGGGCCAAGGGGCGAATGTTTCTATTTCTCGAACCCGACAAGTCGTCAAGGGAGAAAGAATGACAATATGGACCCCGCAGATGCGTATCTTCCTCTCGTTGTACCACCGGCCTAATCAGTCAGCCACACTTCCTTTGATTAGACTTGAAGGGGAACTTGTGATAGGGATGAACATCTCGGGTGGACACGTGGCACGGAGAAGCTACGTGGCAGGGCTTGCTGAACCAGAGCTCCGAGGTCAGACCGAGACTATCTTGGAAAAATGGATAAGAGCCCTAAGGTCAGACCGACAATCAAGCTCCTGAGACTACCTCAGGAGAATGTGTTAAATACGGCAAATTCAAAACCAGTAAAATAAATTTTTGAAAAATATATTGGAAGATTTAGGGTTAGCGGACTAGGGTGAAGGAGTTTACGGGTAAACTCTTAAATTCCGAGTGGGAATAATTTAACCCTAGAAAATTATTTGAGATTAAATTATAATAAATAGGAGGGATAAATGGTTAAATCCTCTTCCCTAAGGATAGAAGATGAATTTGAGAAAAAGGCAGGGGCTTTTCCGCAGAAGACCCCTCCCCCCCTTATATTACATCTTCTCTCGAGCCCTAGCCGCAGCCACAGCCCGACCGCCCGACTTCTTCTCCTCCCCTCGCGTGCCTAGCCGCAGACACCCGACACCGACCCTCTCCTTGTTCTTCTTTCGCGAACCCTAGCCATAGCCGAGTGCTCCACTTCCTCTCCTCTCCCTCACTTCTCCTCTTGTAGCCAAGAGGAAGCCTCGACCCTTCCTACTCCGTGTTGCCCTAGCCGTCACCATCGCTCCTGGATGATGCTACCATCGTCTAGCTCCGCTCGCCTTCTTCAAGCGCGGATGCCAAATTGTGGTCCGAGATCCACCATATGCTAAGTACGATTCGGGTTAGCAAAGCAGGCGCGGTTTCACTTCAACCACATGCAGGTAAGGATTTGGATATTTTGAGGAGTTGTATTGTGTATAGATCTTGATGGATCAATAGATTTGAGTTGGATCTTGCTTCTGTTTTAAATCTTAAATACACTGATCGGAGAACTTGTTTTGGGCTTTCGGTTTGAGTTCTCTATTTGTGCCGTGAGTATAGCTCCTGGAATAAGATTTTTGTAGACTTGGTTTTTGATTGGGTTAGTCTTGTTTTCCCTTTCTCTATCGTGAGTTACAGATTTTAGGTCTTCCTTTGTGTCCTGTTTGGATCTCTAGTCTACTGCCAAGTATTTCTAATTCTAGGTTTTTGATCAGAATTGTGGAGGTTCGTTTTGAATGATCTGGCCATGAGATTTATGTTCTTGATGTGTTTATTTTCCTCTCCAGATTGTGGTTGGCCGAATTCCCACAGTTTTGGGTGGTAAGAAATCTGAGCAGAGAAGGTGGCGTGAGCATCAGATCAAGACCTTGTTGCTGTGGAGATTGACTTGCGTTTGGATTAGAATAGAAGGGGTGCCGAGGTCCATTGTGCGTGCCAAATTAGCCCTGTTTTGAAGTTTTGGGGTCCTTGCGCTTGAGATCGGATTCAGGTAAGGTTCGTTTGGTTGTGTTGATCTTGAATGGATTGAGATCAGTATATATGGTTTTGGTAATCCGATTGATACTCGGTTGAGTTGTGGTTTTAGTTTATATGTGGGTTGTTATCCTATGATCTTGCGACTAGTTGCCTTGTGATGGTATGATGAGTAGAGTTGTTCCCCCCTAATTGGCTTGTATTGGAAATTCTTGGATGAGTTTTAGGTTGTCCCTTTGTTCTTGTTCTGAGGGAGTTTTAGAATGAGCTTAGTGAGATCTCATTCCATTAACTAGAGATCAGTGTGGTGTTGTTTTGGGTTCCAGGGTTAGAGTATACTCTGTTCTAGGTCTCCTCATGGATTTTTATAATTTTGGTGGATTTGATGTTGTGAGTTATGATTATGACATTATGGATTAGGTTATGATTTGGAGAACCTTGGGGAGCTATATCGAGAGCCTTCGTGATTCTTATCTTGATGGGGTTGTTATCATGTTAAACCTAATTAAATCAATCAACGGTTGATTGGGATAATTAAGGGATAATCATTTAATTATGACTAATTAAATGAAACAGGATAATTACGATGATCCTAATAAATTGAGATAACTTGTTTAGCTATAAATTATGTATTATTCTGGCTAAATATTATGCCTTTGACACAGGGCATTAATTGGAGTTATCATTGTTGATTATCAGACGGGAGGTTCTTTTTTGATATGAGCATCTCTTTTGAGGCGGGTACCCTTTGACTTATCTTTTAGATATTGTCATATTGCTATGCGTGGTTTGTTATAAATAACAATAAGATTGTATGCTATATCTGCTTTAGTATACCTGCCTTTGATATATGTTGCTTATCCTTAAGGTTATCTTCCGTTTAGATTCATACAGTCTAATTAGTTGCCATGTATATATATATATGTGCATAGATGTAGTGATATATTCCCTCTTGCATTGTGACATTGATAGATCACTGGATTACTTTTTCAGTATACCTTGTAGGATACCCCATGATATAGTATTCAGACCTATGCCTAGCACCCTGAGGTGTTAGTTGAGGACTTGGTGGGTGTTATATATGTTTGGGTCATGCACCATCCTTATATTATTGCATGCTGACGATCATCGGCTCCTATGTAGTCTGAGCCCATCGTCAGTTACATGAGGATATGCACACACATCCACTCAGGGGTAGTGGCTACCATAGGGTGTGTGTATTTGCCCTGTATTGCTCTGCACAGTCACTATTTGGAGGGTGATTTCGGTGCGTGGTAGCAGCCAGGGATCCCTTCTCGTCCTGAGACACGAGAAGATGAGAGCTAGACTCCCCCATTGTTTGGGGTAGGAGAGAGACCTCCGCCAGCATCCTATCCACTCGGTCACTCAAGAACAGTGATAGCAGGGTGCGTACAGTTGTCATAGCCCTACCCACACGGACGTTCATTTATGATAGGTGGGCGGTGCCTGACTGGCGTCAGGGGTGACACATGTTATTGCACCATGTGCATATTTTGCATCGTGCATTGTTTGCTGCATTTGATTTCTGCACTTGATTGACATGCATATACTGGATACATGTTTACCTTGGATTATATGTTATACTTGTTCCATAGGGATTTATTTCGCCCTCTGCAGGATAGATGAATTCTGGTATGTACCGTTATTCAGTGTCTTTAGTATATACCCTTGTCTATTATTCATATGAGACTGTATCAGCGTAGATCCTTATCGTTATTATAACGTACTATGCATATCTGCTGGGTATTCGCTGAGTTTATGGAGTCACACCGTTGCCATATGTTTTTATTTCAGGTTGAGATATTTGGAGTCGCCAGAAGAGCCCAACAGCCAGTCCCTACCCATCGCGACCGCAGGATTTTGTTTTGTACTTTGTAGTGCATTGTTTTATATTCCTTTTAGTGATTTGTATATGTCATATGTGTCGTGTGCCCTAAGGGGCTTTTGTGTATTGGTTGTTTCGTCGTAAGTCGGACCGGTCCGCAGTCAGGTATGATTTACTTTGTGTTATGGTTATATTATGTCTAGATTTTGAGGCCTGAGGCCAAATACATATATTGTGTGTGGTTTGGATATTATATGTATGTGTAAATTGTCCGTCGGACAGGGGAGGTGCTGTCCGATTTTCTATTGGATCAGCAGCTCCTGGGTCTCAGGGCGTGACAGAATGGAAGAAAGCCCCCGAGGTCAGACCGGGAATCGGCCTCCCGAGACTATCTTGGGAAAATGAATGAAGACCTTAAGGTCAGCTCGGGAGATGAGACTCCGAGACTGACTCGGGAGAGTGGAGCCCAAAGATCAATATAGGAGTCAAAAAGTCCGACTTCAAGTAGTCGTTTCTCTTTCCATAATAGGAAAGTGATCGGATAATTATTGTCCACAACGCACGACAATTAAGGTTTTAATGATCGCAGCGGTTGTTATCAAAAGATGATATCTATCAAGTAACCGATGATGAAGGGACGTTGAGGAGAACGTGGGAACACGTGTGACGAAGACATCAGGTATATAAGATGTCTCGGCCTCTAAGTAAGGAAAAGGGAAAGTTTTCCGAATTAATAGAGACTTTGATTCCTCATTGTCCGCCGAAAAGAGATAAGATTCCTAATTTGAACGTCGGAGTGGACTACATCGGAAAAATTTTCGATGTGTCCTCTTTAACGCTCGTGTTAATCTCGTAAGAAGTGAACATCTTCTCTCCGTAATCCTCGTTGTGGGCTACATTTTGATGACTTATCATCCCCGTCCTTAATTTTGGAACAACTGATAAGATCCTTGATCACTTTTTCATGCCAACGGAGCAACGGGAAGCCGAAACATTAAAAATAACAAGAGCGAGGGGAAACTAACGTGAGAAGAATATTGCATTTTATCTCTGGTTGTTGTCTGTTCCCATCTCCCTCCACATTAAAAACAAAAAAAAAAACAAGTTGATTATTTTTTGTTACATCAGTTGTCAGGAAAGACTGCATGAAACACAGCCTTGTTCTGATTCTTTTTTTTTCTTGAATTACCATCCCATGTCATGGTGGTGTCTTCCTATATTTACATATTTTCGTTCCTGTTGTATTAATAGCACTCACTTGTCAGTCCCCCAGATGATGAGATAATGATGCAGCATCAAACCATTAACAAATATGCTTCGGATCACCATGTATGATGTGTGTTGAGCAGGGGAGAGAGAAGGCTGAGAAGCCCAGAAAAGAACAAAAACAGTGCCGAGAGAGAGAGAGAAAGATAGAAGCTTTTATTATTATTGCAGTTCGATTGTTGAAGATGTATCAAGTTTGCTTTCTTTGTGTTCATTTTAGCTCGGTTTATGGGAAGGCAGGAGTGATGGTTTCAGGCTAGATTGAGGAAGAACAAAGTTAGTCTTTCTGGGATCATTTCTATTATTGGACCTTTTCTGTAGTGGTGTGATTTAGGGGTTGGGCAGGGATAAGGGGTGTTCGAGAGAAGCAAAGAAGAATAAAGCAGGAACCATCTTTTTCCTGTATCTTCTTCCTCTGATGAAATCCATGTGCCTTCTGGGCTTCTCCTTGAGTGGCTTCTCGAAAAGGTGTGGTCTTGATGGATGCCTGGGCTGGATGCAGTGAAGGCAGAGGCAAATTGGGAATAGTGAGTAGCTGAAAAAGAGTAGGAGGAGGGAGCGGCCATGTCATGCGGAACTGCTTGACGTGAGAGGGTTAGTGCCCTCCTCACCTTGGATCTGGTTTCATTTTGTGGCCAGACATCTGGGATGTGCTCCAAGATCTTGTCTTTGACCTGAAGGTTGCGAGGGATACAACAAGAGGAAGATCCTGCCTCCTGCCCTTGTGCTTCTCCGAAAGACTGGCTGCGTTCATCTCACTGTCTCATCTCGAAAACCTTCTGGAAAGTTCGCATCTCGACTGGGTGGCTGTTTGGCTTTGTCCTTCAATACCATTCTGCAACTTCCTCTGTCATTTTTGAAGTTTCGCGAGGCAAGTCCTTTGAAGGATGGCCAAGAAAAGGGTCGCCTCTGCTGGTGACCGGTACACCAAGGGTTTTGTAAGGTCGAGAAACGGGTTGATGGTTCTATCTGTTCTCTGTTGCGTCAGTTGCGCGATATGGTTATTATGGGGGCCGGGGAACTCCGGGATTTTGGAGAAGTTGGGAATTAGGGATTTGCGAAATCCAATTAAGCAGATGCTGTTCGATCGATTCAACTCCAGCACAGATCAACTGCGGGCCTTGGCTTTCCTAATCTCCTCACTGGATCAGGTACACCCTACCTTTTGTAACTTTGCTCACCAGTGGTCAGTGATGCTTTGTTTACTTGGAGGAAAGGGAATAGGAGGCGAATGAATAGTTCAGTTATTTCAGTCTACTCCATTCATATTGTTTACTTGTAGGCATGGAAGGGAAGAAATATATTACTTATTTGTGAGTTTCTTAGATGCTGTCTGATATGTGCAAATCAAAGAACTTATGTATCATCAGTAATGGATAGGGTCAAGTTTGAATGATCCAGTCCCTCCATGAAAAGCTTCTATTGCTGCTGAGAAAGTTTAATCAGTATTTTGTAGATTATTCATCATTTGAATCTGTGGAACTATTTTGATAGCCTTTGATGTTGATGGCTAGATTAAGTTTTAAGGCCAAGTATTTCATGCATTCCGCTGGTTTGTGTGTTTATTCCTCTACTTCTGAAGATCCAGAGTAAGGAGATTACAAAAGTTTTGATGTGAGATTTATTTTTAAGAGTTAACTGCAGTAGCACAAGCTGGACTAAGTACCATCCTCTATACTAAGTGTTTTGGTTAACTTTTTACTCAGTGATGATAATGCTCTTCAAAACCTGATTTGGGAATACATTGTGATAAAATTTATTAGAGTAAGGTCTTGGTTGACTTGGATGAACTGGAGGCATGGCATGAGCTTCATATTTGACTTGGCTTTAGGTTCACATTTTTAATCTGTTAATTACCATTTCAGACATGAATTAGAAAATTTTCAGATCACTTGGATATATTTCATTTAATCATTTTAGGTGAACGCGAAACCGATGTTATTTGGATCAATAGGGCAAAACAGGTCAACTAGGGGATGCAAACTACTATATAATGGATATCCTTGCCCTTTTAAAATTGTTGTTAAGGGAAAGAAAAATTCTATTGAATCTTTTAAAGATATCTATTACATGGGTGTATATAGAACTCATGATAAAACCTTGAACCTAGGAATTCCAATGTGGCACTCAATGCACTACACCTACTAACTCCATTAAGCCCCTCGAGCTAGAGAATATATATTATCTATTTTTAGTTTGATAAATAAAGTAGAGAAATTTTCATAAGTGGAGCATAGATTAGAGTAATGAAACTCAAAACATAATACTCACCGATAGGGAAACGAAACTTTGAAAGGAACATACAAACCATGATCCTTTCTATCTCAGATTAGACTATTGACAAAGAAAGCTTAAATACGGATGTCTCAAGAACAAATTTTTCGAGTGGGCTTCTCCTGAAGCGACATATACAGTAGCATGCAATAGAATACAATATGTGCTGGAAAGAAGGAAGAAGGGGAACAGGAACTTCTTGTGAAGTGACCTGGAGAAGGTGAGTTCCACACTCCTTTTGTTCGTTTGCAGTATATCAATGGAGACAAAAGAGATGTGGATGCATGAATCAGCTCAGATCTAACATAGAGAAGGAAATTCTATAGCAATTGGATGATGGAGGCATAGATTCAACTAGAAATCTATTCGAGGGTGAACTAATCCACCAGCTATGCTGTTGGAACAAGCTGCCAAATCAGATTACAGAGATGAACAAGCAAAATACAAAGATATACCAGTTGCCTACTTGTTGAAAACAAGCGTATTTACTTATCTTCCAAAGAGAAGTGTGCAGAGATGCGAGGGAGGAACAATGAGTGAGATAGAGGAAGGTGATGAACTAAGGAAAAGGAATTCAGGTGGGGGACAAGTCGAACAACCCTTCCTTAGGATCAGTTTACACTAGAGGATGGAAACTAATTCTGCGGACAACTTTTAAGGTATAGTTTTTTCCCATTCCCTTATTTACCTTAGTGAAATTGGCCAGAAGAAGGGGCCAATTAATGCTTCCCATTTACCTTTGAGATTGATTCTTAGTGTGGAATGGTAGTAAAATTAATCATATTTTCCCAATAGGGTAAAAAATCAAGCAACAAGAGTACAAATGAACGGACATATTATATTTATTCGGCTATTAAATGAAAAGATCATGAGTTTCTTCATCAAGGGAAAAACTTGATGTTTTTACATCAACTTTCTCTAATTAACTTTGATACTGAAACACATATTACTTGGTAAATATGCCTTTGTGTATTATATGTTTGAGATCACTCTGTAATCCATCAGACTGCATGATGTCAGATTTTTCAGTTGACCCATTGATGTTATGAAAACTTTGATTATTTTTATCTTTGGCATTTCTGAACTCCATTTGTAGTTATCAAAAGGAGTGTGCCTTTAGGAAACTATTTCATTTGGCAACTTGTAGCACAATTCCATCTGGATCAATATTTATCAGTTTGTGTCTCCAACAAGTATTACCAACAATCCATGAACAGATATTTCTCTAATACCTTATTTATCAGTAACCAAAAGCCAATGCGTTTTTAATGTATCAAGCTGGCAAATTGAAAAAGGAAAACCCCAGCAAAACCCAGTTGAACTGGAAACCAGTAGAATGGATATGTTGAATCTGAGAAAGAAATATTGTATTGCACATGTTCCATTACATGGTATATATAGGACCTTCGAGGTAAACCATAAACCTAAAATTCTAACGTAAGGCTAAACCCACAACATAATGACATTTTTTGTTGGGGGGGGGGGGGGGGGGGGGGGGGGGCGCAATGTGTTTTTTTTAATAATTTGCAGTGCGCATGAATTTGGATATATTGTTTATATCATGTATTTAATTGTATGTTAAGTTCTAATATTTAATGTGTCTTGCCAATTCAATATTTGGTTTGGTTTGGTGAACATTGCCTAAGAGGGTTACTCTAGAACATGCTGCTGAGAAACAAAACCAATGTATAGGTGTAAACTTTGCAAAATGATCAAAGTACATAGTTATGTACCTTAACTAGACAGTTAGATTTTGGTAATTCAAGCAGTCCTTTTGATTGTGCCCTTAATTATTTCCAATGTATGGAAATCTATCGACACACAAGTTTACCTAACTTTTAACAGAACAAGTTAGATAACAGCTCTACAAGAGTATAAGAATTTTGAGTTCATTGATATTTTTTACATCTATACAATAAATTCATGAAGATGAGAAATCCAAACATACTATTCCTGAGAACTATATAATCTCAGGTTGTTTGATAAGTCATATTTGGAATGGTTAAAAGGAAGCTTTTATAAGAAATAATATGATTTCTGCAAGAGACATTTGTTTGCATCCAGTTTCCTATTTTAGAAAAATCACAGCATGTATTTGCTCAGGAATGCAGTCATCTTGCTAAGATGGATTTTTCTCCTCATCTTCATTTTCATGTTAAACATATTGACATAGGGAAGATTCTTTGAGTGCATGAACAAATCTGTATCTGATGCAAAGCTAGGCAGTAAGCTGCTGCAAACATTAATAGCGCTAAATTCAGAAATGGACCATACCCAAGGCCAGCAGGACCTGATAGGGAGAAACATATTCTTTGGTGGGAGGTGTTCAATTCAAATTGGTTGCATAAACTCTACAGAGTCATCTCTGTCATATTTCACCCCACAAAAAATTATGCCTTCAACAACCATAGGTGCAATGTCTCGAAAGGTTTGCAAACTGTTTTGTAATTTCACTTGGAACATAAAATTTTGCATACTTGTTTTGTGATCGTATATAAATTTCTAAGAAACATGTAAAATGTGGGAGATTTTTTCCCTTTTTTCTTACGTTTTACCTTGAAGGAAAGGGAGAATTTACATTGTGCCCATTGACCAAATTAAGATTCGTCAAGCAGTCCAATATTCTCAAGGATAATGACCTATCTACCTTAGCATATTAAGGATAATTTCCCTCACCAGGCCTATATTATACAGTGTATTAATAAAAAACGTTCCATCAATCTATGTTCTACACTATTTGTTGCTTGTGTTTTCTCCATGAAATTTTCCTTCCAGAAATAATAAATACTTATGTTAGTGGCTAGACAAGATGAATAGATAAAAAAGATGCAAAGGGATGGGTTGGTAGCCACATGGCATGCTATAGAATTTGCACTTTTTGTCTCTTGATTCCTTGTCTTATTTCAATGAGAATAGTATGTAGCTGTTAAATGTAGTCTAAGGCTAAATTTAGCACTGTTCTTCCCAAATATAACAATACGAGCATCAAATTATAATTTATCATATTTTTTTATTATGAAATATTTGTAATAATTGTTGTTACATTATTTGCATGCAAATTATTGTTTAGTATTAAGAAGTATTAAGAAGAAGAGCCTTGGCGTAATGGTAAAATTGCTGCCTTGTGACTTGGTGGCCATGGATTCGAGTCACAAAAACGACCTCTTATAATGTAGGGTAAGACTGTGGGACCTAGCATTGGTGGGAATTTTGTGCATTGGACTATCCTTTATTAAGAATTATTAAGAAATGATAATTAGTAAAATATTTTATAAAAATAATACTGAAAATGCATAAACAATATAATAAATTATTGAAATAGATAGATATAAAACAAACATTTTTGTATAAAGGAACAAATAGATTAATTAATAATTAAAAATTATTTTTATTTTTAATATAAAATATTTATAGGATCACATGGCTTCATTGATATAGAATGATCAAATCAGTTAAATCAATTTTTAGGTTATTTTGAAAAATATTGTTCAAGCATGATGCCTCCTGGTTTCAGAGGTCACTTTGCTAAGTTGATAGTTGACAACATGTTCCACTTGATTGAAATATATTCTCCATTGAATCTTTTCAATCAACTAACAACACCAGGAAGTTCTCAAAACATTTTTCTCGAACTAGTTATTTTTGTACCATTGAGCTCTGAATGGTCATTGCCATACAATTTAGACTTTTTTTTTTGTTAAAACAGACAAATTTTAAGGATATTTACTATTCAATATGTTTGCTTCTTGTTTAGGATTCCAAGACTATGCCATATGAGAGAGAATTGACAAAATCCTCACCGGATCAAGTGAGACTATTTTCTGGAACTTTGTATAGCATACTCTCTCAACTTGTAGTGGCCATAGGTTTCTTCTCTGGGGGATTTGCTTTTGGAGAGTTTACGAAGTCCTCAAATAAACAATTTCAGTTGCAAAAGCATTATAGATCACGCAGATGGAGCAAGAATTTCCTGATTCTAGGCATCCTACTTGGCCTTTCAATCTCCTTCTGGATATTTGTTAATATGAATGCAACGATTACTGAGAGAATGAAAGAGACTCTTGTTAGCATGTGTGATGAGAGAGCTCGGATGCTGCAGGATCAGTTTAATGTGAGCATGAATCATGTGCATGCTTTAGCCATTCTAGTCTCAACTTTCCATCATGGGAAGCAGCCTTCTGCAATTGATCAGGTACTTGGACATATCACAGGTCTCATGTTTAAGTTTTAACTGTTAATTGCTATTGTAATATGAAACTTGCTATTGAATTCATTATCTTTGTCCCATTTGCATGTTGTGCAGTTTTCTTGTCCATGTTTCTTTTGGTGCCAACAATCAACTGACCTTATGTTTGAAAATTATATATAGATTTTTTTGAAGAATATCCTTTCTCTAGTTATGTGTATACTTTGGAATGATAGTTAGCTTTTGTGAGACCTTTTGAGACTTTGCTGAAGATGCATGGTTTAGAGAATCCATGTTCTGATTGTTGGTTTCGGTTATGCATGGGAATCTTCTTCATGTCCCCGGATTAAAATTTTATTAATTAAAACAAATCTGGATGGAGATGAATTACCCAAGCAACCGTTTCATCATCGTACTAATCAACTTTAGTGATCGCTTGAACAAACTTGTTATTCAAGCAATCTAACTCGTCTAGTCGATTAGCCGCGGAATAGACGATGAATAGATTGCCGGTTTTTGTGTTTATCTTTGGGGTTCATGTTAATTAACAACATACAATATCAAAAGGAACAAGAAGGAACCAAACAAGAAATATACCTCTTGTTTACCTCGCGATCTTCTATTGTATGTCCTAACCTCTTCTTGGACGTCGTGTGGACGACGGTCTTCCAAGAAACAAAGTCACCAAGACACCTTCTTCTCCTCTTTGACTTGTGCCGAAACCCTAATCTTCACCCTTTGTTGTCGCCGGCCACCAAGGAGAGAAATCTCCTTCTTTGCACCGCCGGCCACCAAGTTCCTTGCGCCGCCGGCCACCAAGTTCCTTGCGTCGCCGACCACAACAAGATGTTGCACCGGCCAAGGAAAGAAGGAAGGATGAAGAAGAAGAGGAAGAAGAAGAATAGTAAGAAAAGGAAGCTCCTTTCCTTGCTCCAAAACCCGCCGGCCACCTCTTCTCCACCACCTTGCCGCCGGCGCCAAAAGAAGGAAGAGCTCCTTGTTTTCCTTGTCGCCGACCACACCTCTTTGCTCCAGGTATGTGCACGCCCAAGAGGAAGAAGAGAGGATGAGAGTAGTGGAAAGAATCAACTCCAAAAGCTTCCCTTTTTTTTCCCTTGCCGCCGGCGCCACTTTGCCCTAGAAGAGAGAGGAGGAGAGGAGAGAATCAAAAGAAAGGCTTAGGGTTATATTGGATGCCTTGGTCTCATGACACATGAGGTATATATAGGTTACAATAGGGACCATGAGGAGGAGTTGGGTCTTGGCCTCCTAATGGATCCAAAGCCCGATCCATTAATGATAATCTAATTCACTAAAGGATTATCATTGAACTATCTCACCAACCCCCATAATTAATTATGGGCTCCATCATATTATGTGTACAAATTCTTCCCATGTTTAAGATCTCGCATGCTATTAATTAATTAAATTACTGATAATTTAATTAATTAATATCTAATTCCATGAGTAGTACCACTCAACCTTATCATCATGTCGGACCAAGTCTACCTGCAGGATTTAACATGATGATTATGAGCTCCTCAAGGAGACATCATCATCCTAATGCATTAGGACACGGTTTCCTTCTATAATCGACGGCATACCATGTAAATAATATTATTTCCCAATCTACCGGACTTATTGATTTAACAAATAAATCTCGCTCACTGGTAAATCAAAGAAATAGATATTAAGTACATGTGCCCGTTATTATATCGGGATTAAGAGCATGTACACCATAATATCTGAGGTCTGATTCAATTATATAGTCAGTATAAATTGAATCACCTCTATATCGGTCCTGCTCAGTATACACAAAGTGTACTAGTGTAATTCTATGATCAAGATAGACCAATATCAAATTACACTATAACTATCCCAATGGTTTGTCCAAAATCATCTTAGTTGTGAGCCACTACTTATACTTCACAAGGGACTGACAACATGATCTTCTGTGTGGCACCTCACACCATGTTATCTACAATGTAAAGTATCAGACAATATACACACATATAATAAATATAAAATGCAAACAATGATCATGTGATTCTCATTCCAAAATGTAGATGTTCATACAAAAGCTAGACTTTTAGTATGCATCCTAACACTGATATACATCCTCCTACATGAAAGTGATACATAGATCATGCAGCATAGTTAAGAAAATTAAGTATTTCACTACGTAATCTCATTAATATCCTTATGCAGCAAATATTTGCAGAGTACACTGAAAGAACTGCATTTGAGAGGCCATTGATGAGTGGTGTTGCTTATGCATTAAGAGTATTACATGCAGAGAGGGAAGAGTTTGAGAAGAAGCATGGGTGGAGGATCAAAAAGATGGAGACCGAAGATCAATCCCTGGTTAAGGATGACTACAACCCTGAGGAGCTTGACCCCTCTCCTGTTCAAGATGAATATGCACCAGTTATATTATCACAAGAGACAGTATCACACATAGTATCAATTGATATGATGTCTGGCAAGGTGACTTCCTAAGACCATTGCATTGTTGTCATATTGAATATCCAGTTTCATCTGGTAGTTTGTCTTCCATTGCCATTATACTATAATTTGTTTTTGCTTAACATATTCATGACTATGAATGCCTAATCAACTGTTAAGCATGAGTTGCATCATCTTCAAGTCACGAGACCTATCCTTTCTTTCATCAAGGCTTAATGTTATAGTTCGGCATGTTTCACATGAGCAGAATCTGGTTCTGGTTTACTGTCTTCTTTCTGCCTTTGCTTGCTCAAGTACATCGTATGTTGGATACATATGGCTGGTGATGCAAGATAAGCTTGAGTACACTCACTTGGCTATCTTTTTGGTTGTGGTCAATTCACATTGTCTTAATGCCCTGTACTAAAGAACTAAGGAAATAGCAATAACTGCAGCAACTATGTGTTCTTGTTGTTACAATAGGACATATTATTAAAAATAATTAGCATGTTGTAGTCATGCATGATTAAATAGAACGTAGGCAAAAGAATCAAGGTATGTTAGTAAGATTAAGTAAAGCAGACCAAGTAGAGTGAAAAACTAAGAAATGCAGTAGGAGTAGGATTTCTCCTTTACAGTGAAAATCATAAAACTGATATGAAAAATACTATGTGTAAAATAAGGAAAAACATATCCAAAAAGTTAGTGTATTGATACGGTTTCTTAATTTTGTTTTTAGTAGTGTTTTAGATACTGCTCTGCACTGAGTTCAACTGACATCACAAATTCTCTTATGCTGTGAATTGTATTGCGGACATTCAGTAGATGAGTTTAAGATCCCAATCAAATACACAAACATGTATACTCAAATAGTGAATTTTCATTTATTAAAATAAATGTTTACAATCATAAGGCGATTGCCTTAGGACACTTCTCTCATATCACTACATCTTCGGGATGACTTCGCAAAGCCACGAGTTTCATGTTCTCGAGAACTACTAGATTCTCCGAGAACGCGACAAGAAAACCA
>JAGFNQ010002049.1:778431-806737 GCA_024364735.1 Boesenbergia rotunda | reverse complement strand
GTGATGGATCACAACTAGTGATTATCTCTACATGTGCAATTGTGAAGTATTGAAAATATCCCTAGTCGATGAATTGATAAAAACAGACACTATCAATTCTGTTGAGACTAGCATGGGTTATTCTCTAATCAGCTGATTCTCACTGGCTGGTGACATTGGGATGTCCGGAGATAAACATGGATGCTAGTTAAGGGAACTAGTTCATTGGAGTGACTGACTGTAAAACTTCATATGGTAATCTACATATAGATATGTCAATGAAGTTATTACTGCAGCTTAAGTGCGATGTTCCTTTGACTTGCGGTGTTCAAGTCATCTTGGTCATGGAGACTTATACTTTAACATCTTAAGCAAGCATCTCCAAGGAGGTGTGGACCCAGGATGGTTGGGTATAAGCCGAAGTGCCCGAAGATGTTTGAACAGCCTACAAAGGATTCACCACTCCTTGCGAGGAGATGTATACCCAGGCCTATCGTCGGATTGTTACTCAAAGCCTCTGGCCAGAGCATATCATGTTTAGAGTATGAGTCTCTTAAATACATGAGAGTAATTAGAATCCAAAGGACGAGAAAAACACTACTTGGCTAGGTGTGACATAGTCAGCCTAGTGGGACTGACACACATAGACCATGTCCTGAACCAAGTGGGTATAAGATGGTGAAGGGAATGAGGCACGATTCATTAGAGCTGCTGAAGGTTTCAGAATTATTTCTGAGGTCAACCGTTGATCTTTCGATTAATTGGGGATCATGATGTACTACTAGGTGCCACTCATGATCGATTCTATAATTGATGAATTATAGACGGCCAACATAAATCGAAAGCCTATTTAGTCACACGCACTACGAGTAATCCAGGGGATTTAAAACGAGTTGAAAATTAGATTTTCCAATCAAGAGAAATAAGTCGAATCTGAATTAATCAGAGGCGCAACGGAAGCTTAAAATGGCTAAGTCTTTTGAAGGCTTATTGGGCGAATTAAATGAGTTTAATTCGCGAGGGCGGCTTGGTGTGGCCGGCCAAAGAGGTCGTGGCCGGCCACCACAAAGAGAAAACCAATAATTGGTTTAAATTATAAAATAAATCAAGCGCGATTTGTTTTATAAAATTATGGATAAATAAATTTGTTTTCATGGAAATTAAAATAAACTTTAAATGTTTATTTTTATTTTATAAATCAATTATGAATTGATTTTTCCATGATAAGAAAAATTATATAATAAATTTATTTTTTTATGGAAATTAAAATGAACCATGGATTGTTTATTTTATTTTATAAAATCAATTATGAATTGATTTTTCCATGATAAAGAAAAATTTATATAATAAATTTATTCTTTTTATGGAGATTAAAATAAACTTTAAATGGTTTATTTTATTTTATAAAATCAATTATGAATTGATTTTTCCATGATGAGAAAAATTTATATAATAAATTTTATGAAAATTTATTCCATAATTAAAAGAGAGATGTATTTGTTTTATTATAAAATTAGTTATAATAAAACTTGGCATAACGGAATAATTAATAAGAAAATTTATAAGATAAATTTCTTATGAAAATTTATTCCGTTAATTCCGTTAAAGGGGAGACATGGCAAGGGAGAGGCTACTATATAAAGGAACCAAGGCTAGGCTTGAATTCCCTCAATTGAGTTATCAAGAGATTAGTAGCTCCCTTCTCTCCTAACTCCTCTCTCCTCTAGGGCCGGCCCCCTCTCTCTCTCTAGGGCCGGCTCTCTCTCCTCCCCTAGGGCTGGCGCACATCCCAAGGGTGCCCGAGAGCTTCATCCGCCAAGAAGGTGCCGAAGAAGAAGAAACGGATCGCGACTCCTTTCCTTTCCCGGAATTTTGATTCCGTTATTTGGTGGTTAGTTTCCATCTTTCTCTCTTGTTTTCTAGTTGTGCCTTTGGAGAATCTAGTAGTTCTCGTCGGCACAAAACTCGTGGCTTTGCGAAGTCATCCCGAAGAGAACTCGGCGTGGACGCGAATAGAGGCGGAGCTTCCAAGGGACGCTACGGTTGGATCTCGTCCCTTACTTCGAGTTACGCGAGGTACTAAGTAAATTAGTTTACTTTTCAAAAATTTTAATTTATGATCATGTCCACACATCATAAGGTCGCATGCTAGATACGTGGTTAAAAATAATTTGAGAAATTATTTATGCTAATTCTTCCGCTGCACGTAAATATTTTAAAATTTACGAACCCGTATCCTTGTCAACATGCACCCGGTCCCAACAGTGGTATCAGAGCCGGTTAGTGTTCGACATAATCATATAATTGTTTTGCGGAAAACTTTGTCATGATCTCAATTTTGGAAAAATTTTCAATTATGGAAACTTTCCAATTATAATAAATTTTAGATTTAGGAATTTCAAAGTTTGGAAATCCTCATGAAATTTCGCAAACTTTTGAAATATCCTAGTTTCTGAAATTTTATGATAATTGTGAAAACTTCCCATCTTTGGAAACTTTCCAATTTTGGAAATTTTCTATTTTAGAAATTTTCCAATTTTGGAAATATGTAAGTTTTCTTTGTACCAGAAACTTACAATTATTCTGAAAACCTATTATGAAATCTCGCAATTTTGGGCACTTTCTTTCAAGAAAGTCTAGACAAATTTATGGACAATTAATTGACAATTAAATTCGAATTGGTTTTAAATTATCAACAAAATTCTTTATTTTGGATTGAGCCTCGGGGAGCCGTCCAATTTAAAGTTAGTTGTTGTAATTTAATTTCCCAATTTTAATGAAATTGTCATGTTTAATTGGTTACGCTTCGAAGCGGACCAAATTGAATTTACGACAAATTTCTTTTCTTTGGGTATCTGAGCCTCGGGGAGCCACCCTTAGAAAAAATTTGTTGTAATTAATTAAATCCATGAATAAAATATGATTTAAGAGGTGATGCTCTTACATATTGTTGTCTCCAAAATTAATTAGGAAAATGGTTTCCTATAGAGTTTTCTTAAAGAGATTTTCATGAAAATAATATGTGGTTGAATTAAGGGAATTGTCTCTTAATTTAATAAGATTTGATTTAGAGAAATCAAAGTCTTAAACATATTATTTCCGAAATTGATTATGACAATTTAGGAAATTGTTTCCCAAAACAATTCCTTGAATAAAGTATGAAATTAGAATTAGGAAATCCGGTTCCTAATTCAATTAATGAGACTTGATAAATTAAGTCACATACATACTTTATTAAGGAAATCGTTAGTCATGACATAATTATATGTCATGAATGTGCTTAGAAAAGAAAGGATGAGACCCAAAACCCCTTACAAAATATTAAGGCCAACACCTTCCATTAATATGGTTAGAATCGGAGTTTTGTTTCTCGTTTGGGTTGATGGACACATCCATGCCCGGCTTGAACCTCAACATGTTCAAACCATGGAATTAGTTTATGAATAATATAGTTGGAGTCAGAGGTCAATCCTTAGTTTTGGTTGTTGGACACATCCAAGCCTGACTAAACGGTTGAATGAGCTCCAACCATATTAAAACTATTTCTTGATTAATGGGTCAGCCTTAAGCTTGGAGCATCGATTTGTTGTGCCACAGCCAAGGTCGATGTAAAGAGAGGTGCAGTTGGGTGCTATGTATAATGTTGCATACTTGTTAATGAGTTAACAACCCAATGATTTATGCAAACATTCAATTAGTTGATAGCATAAAGTGATAGTTACATATATGTGATATGTAATCGGTATAATTACCTAACTTCATAGCTAAGAATAACTTGATGGCCACAGCCATGGTTGTTCTTATCTATGGTTGGATATCAACCTATTTGGAGATATTCCTACGATATCCCGAATTGATAAAAAGGGTTATTCAATTCGAAAAATAAATAGGATTAATGTATGTTGATACATTCTTTAATCATTCTTCTCACATAAGCTCAATTTGTATTTCTAGGATAATCACTCGATCATGTCTTCTCTGAATTTGCGTTCCATTTTGGACACCAATAAACTGACTGGGCCAAACTTCATGGACTGGCATCGAAACCTGAGGATAGTCCTCAAGGCAGAGAAGTTTGCTTATGTCCTTGAAGATCAACTTCCCAACCGTCCTCCTAAAAATGCAACTCCAGACCAGTTTCCTGAGTTGCTCAACCTGCTGAAGACTGTAGAGCCTTCTGTGAAGCAGGATCAAAAGACGGTACTGTTAGTTGGTTCCTCGAAGAAAGGTTCTAAGAGGAAGGCCAAAGAACAGAATAAGGGAAAGAAGAAAAAGGCCAAAAAGACTGAAAATACCCTAAAAGGCACTTGCCATCACTATGGCAAGGAGGGTCACTGGCGAAGAAACTGCAAGGTTTATCTTGAGTCCTTGAAAGAGAAGGCATCCGATGCCCCATCCTCTTCAAGTATCTTCGTTATTGAATGTCACTCTATTTCCTCAAACACCTGGGTACTTGATACTGGGTGTAGCTCACATATATGTAATGACATACAGGGGCTAAGGAATAGAAGAAGACTCGTCAAGGGAGAAGCGAATTTGCGAGTTGGAAACGGAGCAAAGATTGCTGCTGTTGCCATCGGAACATATTTGCTAAAGCTCCCTACAGGACGTGTCTTAGAATTGGATAATTGTTATTTTGTTCCTTCGTTAATAAAGAACATTGTATCTATTTCATGTTTGAATGAAAAGGGTTATCATTTAACTTTTAGTAACAATTGTTGTTACATAACTTTAAATGGCGTTCTTTATGGGAATGGAACTTTGTGCAATGGTATCTACACGTTAGATTTATCCGGTGACGTTTTCAATATCGAAGTTAGCAACAAACGTGCTCGAATAGATAATCGAATAGACTCCTACACGTGGCATTGTCGTCTTGGCCATGTAAGTAAGAAACGCATGACCAAATTACACCGATGTGGAATTTTGGAATCATTTGAACCCGGTTCATTTGATACATGCGAATCATGCTTAAAAGGCAAGATGACCAAATTACCCTTTTCCGGAAAAGGTAATCCAGTGGGAGAATTGCTTGGTCTAATACATACTGATGTATGTGGACCAATGTCAACTCTTGCACAAGGAGGCTATAGCTACTTCATCACCTTTATCGATGATCACTCACGATTCGGGTATGTGTTCTTGATGAAACACAAATCTGAAGCTTTTGAGAAATTCAAAGAGTTCAGAAATGAAGTAGAGAAACAGCTTGGCAAAAGTATTAAGATACTTCGATCCGATCGGGGTGGTGAATACTTAAGTCAAGAGTTTCAAGATTATCTTAGGGACAATGGGATATTGTCCCAATGGACTCCGCCGTATACACCACAGCATAATGGTGTATCTGAGAGGCGCAACCGAACCTTGATGGACATGGTTAGGTCATGATGAATCATGCAACTCTTCCAAAATCCTTTTGGGGCTATGCACTTAAGACAGCTGTTTACTTGCTAAACAGAGTCCCGACCAAGGTAGTCTCTACTACTCCATATGAGACATGGAATAGTAAGAAACCTCACTTAACTCACCTTAAGATATGGGGTTGTCCTGCTTATGTGAAGCGGACTGTATCAGACAAATTGGATGCTAAGTCTGATAAATGTCTATTTATTGGATACCCTAAGGAAACGAAGGGTTACCAATTCTATCATCCCTTGGAACAAAAGGTGTTTGTTTCAAGGCATGCTGTATTTCTGGAAAAAGAATTTCTTTTACAAGAAAACAGTGGGAGTGGCATTGAACTTGATGAAGTTCAAGAAACTCCAATAGACATTACAGAGACACCTAGTCTAGACCCACAACCAATAACTCATAATGATGAGCTATCAGTTGAACCTGAAACTACACCACCTCTTCGTAGATCTGATAGGACACGCAATATTCCAGAGAGATACGGATTTCTCATAAGTGAATCGAACGACATGTTACTCATAAGCGATGACGAACCTATCTGTTATGATGATGTTCTGAAAAATTCAGAAAGGGACAAATGGCTTGAAGCCATGAAGTCGGAAATAGATTCCATGTACGAAAATCAAGTATGGGACTTGGTTAACCCACCTGAAGGGATTAAGCCCATAGGGTGAAAGTGGGATTAGTGGCAAAAGGATATCGTCAGAAACAAGGAATTGATTATGACGAAACCTATTCGCCAGTAGCTATGCTTAAATCCATTCGGATGCTCCTAGCCATAGCAGCTCATTATGATTATGAGATATGGCAAATGGATGTGAAAACAGCGTTCCTTAATGGAAACCTACTTGAGGATGTATACATGATACAACCTGAAGGTTTCACATCGGTTGATAAAACCAAAGTATGCAAGCTTCGACGATCCATATATGGACTGAAGCAAGCATCCAGGAGCTGGAACATTCGTTTTGATGAGACAATCAAAGAGTTTGATTTCTCACAAAATCCTGACGAACCTTGTGTGTACAAGAAGGTTAGTGGGAGTGCAGTCGTATTCCTAGTATTATATGTCGATGACATATTACTTATAGGAAACGATATATCAGTCTTACAGACAGTTAAAATTTGGTTGTCCAAAACTTTCTCCATGAAAGACCTGGGAGAAGCAACCTATATCCTTGGGATTAGAATCTATAGAGATAGATCAAAACGGTTGCTTGGTCTTTCGCAGTCTACATATATAGACCGAGTGCTAAAAAGGTTTAGCATGTCGGAATCCAAGAAAGGTTACCTTCCCATCAGGCATGGGATCAACCTTTCAAAGTCTATGTGTCCGCGCACAGAAGACGAGAGGATTTGCATGAATAAGATTCCTTATGCATCCGCGATAGGATCTATCATGTATGCTATGTTATGTACTAGGCCCGATGTATCATATGCTCTGAGCGTCACAAGCAGATACCAGTCTGATCCAGGAATGGATCATTGGGCGGCTGTCAAGACAATCCTTAAGTACTTAAGAAGAACTAAGGATGTGTTCCTAATATATGGAGAAGGAGATATGGTAATACGTGGGTATACAGATGCCAGTTTCCAGACAGATAAGGATGACTCCAAATCTCAGTCTGGATACGTATTTACTTTGAATGGAGGCGCAATAAGTTGGAAGAGTTCCAAACAAGACACCGTAGCGGATTCTACCACGGAAGCAGAATATATGCAGCTTCGGAAGCAGCAAAGGAAGCAGTCTGGATCAAGAAGTTTGTCTCCGAACTTGGTGTGGTTCCAACCATTGATGAAGCAGTGCCGGTTTACTGCGACAACAATGGAGCTATTGCACAAGCAAAGGAACCAAGGTCTCATCAGCGATCCAAACACGTGCTTCGCCGCTATCATCTGATCAGAGAGATTATAAGTAGGAATGATATACAAATTGAGAAAATTCCCACTGAAAGGAATTTAGCGGATCCTTTAACTAAGGCCTTGCCTCAAAGTAAGTTTGAGGGTCATGTTAGAGCCTGTGGTATTGGATACCGTAGCGATTGGCATTAGGCCAAGTGGGAGTTTGTTAGTAATATGAGAGAAGTGTCCTAAGGCAATCGCCTTATGATTGTAAACATTTATTTCAATAAATGAAAATTCACTATTTGAGTATACATGTTTGTGTATTTGATTGGGATCTTAAACTCATTTACTGAATGTCCGCAATACAATTCACAACATTAGAGAATTTGTGATGGAATCACAACTAGTGATTATCTCTACATGTGCAATTGTGAAGTATTGAAAATATCCCTAGTCGATGAATTTATAAATACAGACACTATCATTCTATTGAGACTAGCATGAGTTATTCTTTGATCAGCTGATTCTCACTGGCTGGTGACATTGGGATGTCCGGAGATAAACATGGATGCTAGTTAAGGGAACTAGTTCATTGGAGTACCTGACTGTAAAACTTCATATGGTAATCTACATATAGATATGTCAATGAAAGTTATTACTGCAGCTTAAGTGCGATGTTCCTTTGACTTGCGGTGTTCATGTCATCTTGGTCATGGAGACTTATACTTTAACATCTTAAGCAAGCATCTCCAAGGAGGTGTGGACCCAGGATGGTTGGGTAAAAGCCGAAGTGCCCGAAGATGTTTGAACAGCCAACAAAGGATTCACCACTCCTTGCGAGGAGATGTATACCCAGGCCTATCATTGGATTGTTACTCAAAGCCTCTGGCCAGAGCATGTCATGTTTAGAGTATGAGTCTCTTAAATACATGAGAGTAATTAGAAATCCAAAAGACGAGAAAGACACTACTTGGGCTAGGTGTGACATAGTCAGCCTAGTGGGGACTGACACACATAGACCATGTCCTGAACCAAGTGGGTATAAGATGGTGAAGGGAATGAGGCACGATTCATTAGACTTGCTGAAGGGTTTCAAAATTATTTCTGAGGTCAACCGTTGATCTTTCGATTAATTGGGGATCATTATGTACTACTAGGTGCCACTCATGATCGTTCCATAATTGTTGAATTATAGACAGCCAACATAAATTGAAAGCCTATTTAGTCACACGCACTACGAGTAATCCGAGAGATTTAAAATGAGTTGAAAATTGGATTTCCCAATCAAGAAAAATAAGTCGAATCTGAATTAATCAGAGGCGCAACGGAAGCTTAAAATGGCTAAGTCTTTTGAAGGCTTATTGGGCGAATTAAATGAGTTTAATTCGCGAGGGCTTTGGCTTGGTGTGGCAGGCCAAAGAGGGTGCCCACCCTCTTTGGTTTGGCCAGCCACCACAAGGAGAGAAAAACAATTAATTTGGTTTAAATTATAAAATAAATCAAGCGCGATTTGTTTTATAAAAATTATGGATAAATAAATTTGTTTTCATGGAAATTAAAATAAACTTTAAATGGTTTATTTTTATTTTATAAAATCAATTATGAATTGATTTTTCCATGATAAGAAAAATTTATATAATAAATTTATTCTTTTTATGGAAATTAAAATGAACCATGGATTGGTTTATTTTATTTTTTAAAATCAATTATGAATTTATTTTTCCATAATGAAGAAAAATTTATATAATAAATTTATTCTTTTTATGGAGATTAAAATAAACTTTAAATGGTTTATTTTTATTTTATAAAATCAATTATGAATTGATTTTTCCATGATGAGAAAATTTATATAATAAATTTTATGAAAATTTATTCCATAATTAAAAAGAGAGATGTATTTGTTTTATTATAAAATTAGTTATAATAAAACTTGGCATTACGGAATAATTAATAAGAAAATTTATAAGATAAATTTCTTATGAAAATTTATTCCGTTAATTTCGTTAAAGGGGAGACATGGCAAGGGAGAGGCTACTATATAAAGGAACCAAGGCTAGGCTTGAATTCCTTAATTGAGTTATCAAGAGATTAGTAGCTCCCCCTCTCTCTCTCTCTAACTCTCTCTCTTTCTAGGGCCGGTGCCCCTCTCTCTCTCTAGGGCTGGCTCTCTCTCCTCCCCTAGGGCCGGTGCACATCCCAAGGGTGGCCGAGAGCTTCATCCGCCAAGAAGGTGCAGAAGAAGAAGAAACGGATCGCGACTCCTTCTTTCCTTTCCCGGAATTTTGGTTCCGTTACTTGGTGGTTAGTTTCCATCTTTCTCTCTTGTTTTCTAGTTGTGCCTTTGGAGAATCTAGTAGTTCTCGTCGGCACAAAACTCGTGGCTTTGCGAAGTCATCCCGAAGAGAACTCGGCGTGGACACGAATAGAGGCGGAGCTTCCAAGGGACGCTACGGTTGGATCTCGTCCCTTACTTCGAGTTACGCGAGGTACTAAGTAAATTAGTTTACTTTTTCGCAAAATTATAATTTATGATCATGTCCACACATCATAAGGTCGCATGCTAGATACGTGGTTAAAAATAATTTGAGAAATTATTTATGCTAATTCTTCCGCTGCACGTAAATATTTTAAAATTTACGAACCCGTATCCTTGTCAGCATGCACCCGGTCCCAACAACTTTTAAATGCTTAGCATAAACATAACATCATTGGGGTCCCCGGCTTGTACCACATACATATATCATAAGCGCGCATCCCTAGTAAATACGTGGTAGCGAGCCCCGACCTACTAGGGTAAGGACAACATAGTCGGTAGTCCCAGAACCGGGGAGTTCCTAAGGTGCCCATCCCTGTTGCACAGCTTCGGTAGTGCCCGAACCGTGGACATCTTCGGTAGTCTAGAACCTGGGCGTTCTTAAGGTGCCCATCCCTTGGACCCTTACTTCGGTCCGGTACAAGCCCCATTCATAAAATAAAATAACTATGCATATGCTTCATCATTCATACTTGCCATTCATACTTATCATTCATACTTATTTCATATCATCGTTATGCCTTCATCATTCATACTTATCATTCATACTTAAGGCATAACCATCATCTTCATTCATACTTATCATTCTTTATTCATAAAATAGGACATACATGCATAATCATGTTTCTAGTCATAACCTTATCCTGGTTCATAAAGCTTGCATGATCATGATACATAATAAACATGCACTTCATACATGATACATTTCATCTAGCATACATAATCCTAGTATTCATCATAAAACATGGATGGTAAGCTACATATAAACCTAACACATACTACTAGGGTTCATGGCATTCATCCTGAAACATGCATATACCTTCATAAACCATAAATCTATTATAAGCATTTATCAACTTACATGCATCATTCTATCTATCATAACATAAATCCTACATCAACTACATATATTCATGGAATATGATCTAGATTTTCATGAGTAAAGCTTCACATAAAATCTAACATACAAACTCATGTTACACGACACAAAAACTAAGATTTTTTGTAACATAAAGATCCTTACCTCATGCTTAACTACTTACTAGCATCATGGTAACTTAGAACATGCATTTTTGAGACCTTAACCCAAACCAAACCCTAGGTTTGGGTCTTGGCCGAAACTTGAAGAGGGTGTAAATCCATAGAAAATTTTGCCTAGGTCATGATTAACATCCTATACCTTGCATATCATGCCAACAAAAACCATTTGAACCCTTGATTGGACTTAACCCTAAGTCCTGGGCTTAAACTAGGAGTTGGCCAAAACCCTAGAAGGGTAACAAGCCAATGGAAAAATTCATATAAATCACCCTACTACCCATAAGAGGTCAAAAAAAAACATACTAATCATGCTTGGAGAAGTTGGAGTTTACCCTAGCCCCTTTTCCTTGATGTGGCCGAAAACCCTAGGGGGGTTTAGGGTGCTACAAAACTTTCAAAAATCATACTTTTATGTCTAACCTATCATGAATAAACATTTGAAACAAGAAGGAGGTCTTTAACATGATTTTTAGCCCAAAACATGGCTTGGCCGAAATCTTCACAAGTCCTAACTATGGATTTTTCAACATATCATGCCAATAAGAACTTAGATCATGACAAATATCTTAAAAACTATCATACCACAGGTGAGAGGGTCTTACCTTGGGTTGTCTTTGATTTTTAGACCTTAAAAGAGAAGGAAATTGGAAATCCCTTTGACACTTGAACCCTCCTTACCCTTGTAACCTTGGAAGAGAACCTAGATCTTCCAAAATAGAGCCCTTGGTGGAACTTTTCCTAAGGGGGAGAGAACCTTGAGGTTTCGGCTAGAGCAAGGAGGAAGAAGAAATGAAGAGGAGAAGGGAAATTGTAACTCCCTTACCATCTTTATACCACATTAAAAGGGGCAAGTGAAGAGTCATGGTGTCTCTTCCCTTGATGACTCTTCATTTTCCCCAAGCCTTAACTAAGATCCACTTCATTCCCTTATAGCACTCCCTTGCTAGGTGAATTGGTTAGTGCATGCTTGGTTGTACAAGAGGTCCAAGGTTCAATCCTTGGTGCATGCACTAATTTCCTATTTTATTTTTATTTTATTTCTTATTATTTCGAAATTTCCTTAAAAATTCCCCCATAATTATGTTAATATTTCTCATTAACATCCATTTATTTTTATATTAAATTTTACCTAAAATCCACCAATAATCATGGTACTAGAAAGCCCATATAAGGCCCATTAGTACTTAGTTTTCTCAATTTAAATGAGAAAATCATGGGTTTCTAGGCTAAGGTTCGTACTAATATTTCTAGATCCTTCGGAAAATTATCTAGACATGCTTAATATTTTAAAGAAAGTATTAAGAAAATTTTTCGGGTCGTTACACCAAGAACCAACTCCTCCTCATGGTCCCTATCTTAGCCCTATAAACACCTCATAGGAGTCATGATACAAGGCTTAATGAATTAATTGAGAATTAATTTGGACTAATCACAAAACCCTTTTTCCCTAAACTCTCTCTCTCTCTTAGGGTAGCTTTGCGCCGGCGAGAAGAAGCAAGAAGAAGAGGAGTTTTCTCCTCAGTCTTCATCGGCCTCTTGGGTGAAAAGCTTTAGCAAGGGAGAGAGGAGCACCTTGGTCCTCAGCTTGGAGCAGGGGAGCGGGAGGAGGGCTGCCGGCGGTGGGCTACTTCCACTTGCGGCTCCGTAGGTGAAGAAGGAAGAAAAGCTTGGCTTTTCTTTCTTCCTCCTATCCAATCTCTTCTCCTTTCCTGGTCACTATGTCCTCCTCTGCGTGCGCAAGCAAGGAGCAAAGAGGAGAAGAATCCGACGGCCGAAAAATATGGGTGTGGCTCTTTGTTTGGCGCCGGCGGTGAGGGAATGGGATTAGGGTTTTCCGGTGGGATTTTGGGAAGAAGAAGGAGCTTGCTCAGCTTCTTCTTCCCTTTCTTCATCTTCCTAGCAGCCTCTCGGTGCTACCTCTTGGCCAGCCGGAGCTTGGAGCTTGAGGTGGCCGGCGGCGAGAGGAGGAGAGGCGAGAAAGGGCGTGGCCGAAACCCTAGCTAGGGTTTTTGCTACCAAAGAGGAAGAGGCTTAAAGAAGGTGATTTCGGCGTGCCTTAGTGACTTTGCATCTTGGTAGATCATCGCCCACATGACGCCCATGAGGAGAGGGTCATAAGGTAGAAGACTGCGAGGTAAACGGCGAGGTATAATTCTCTCGAGCTCCGTTTTACTTTTGTTATGTTTAATTGTGCCATGATTTTATGCCTCATTTTTTTATGTATGTTTGTTAATTATTTTAATTGATTGTCATGGATAATAATTAACCAATTGGACCCCGAAGATAAACACAAAAATCGGCGATCTAACCCTAGTCCTAGGGTTTTGATCGACGCTTGAGGAAGCGACTGATTGGAGACTCTTGGTGATTCTGGTTCTTGGTAGCTCATCTCCCACACGATGTCCAAGAGTGAAGGGACATATGGTAGAAGACTACGTGGTAAAGAGAGGCATATTTCTCTCTTGGTTCCCTTGATTAGTTTTATCATTTCATGTGGCTTGTTAATTAATTATTATGTTCTTGATTATTTGTTAATCATTGTTAACAATTAATTATTGGACCCCGATAATAAACACAAAAACTAGCGATCCACTCGTCATCTTTTCCGCAGTCGATCGGTTAGGCGAATTACAAGGCTCAATCATTGAGATTGGCCAAGTTGTAATTCGAACCGATCGATACGATGACGAGATGGTCGTTTGGGAGACGAGTCTACATTCGGATTAATTTTTAATCCGTAGACATGGAGTGGTCTCTCAAGGACGACCATGTATTCACTTAGGAAACCCGCCAAGCCATACCAACAGCAAGTTCCAACTTCAGTACCAATGGTACAGGAGGACGTACCACAAGTGTCTGCACCGCATGTCAAAGAGGATACACAGGTAGGACCTCGTCGTAGTGGGAGAGTTGTTAGACAACCTGATAGATTCATGTTCTTGGGAGAGTTGTTAGACTTGGTCCTTGGTGAACATGAATCTGATCCTTGGACCTATGACGAGGCACTCCAAGATAAAGATGCAGTATCTTAGCAAAAAACAATGAATTCTGGGATAGAATCTATGGATTATAATCAAGTCTGGGAGCTAGTAGAACCACCTGATGGTGTAAAAGCCATTGGATGGAAGTGGATCTACAAAATAAAGAGAGGATCAGACGGGAAGGTGGAAACCTTCAAAGCAAGGCTTGTTGCAAAGGGGTATACTCAGAAAGAGGGTATCGATTATGAGGATACCTTTTTGCCAGTAGCCATGCTTAAGTCTATCCGGATTCTCTTATCTAATGTCGCTCATATGGATTATGAGGTTTGGCAGATGGATGTCAAGACAACTTTCCTTAACGAAAGACTTGAGGAAAACATCTATATGAAGCATCCAGAGGGATTCATTGTAAAGGGCAAGGAGCATCTTGTGTGTAAGCTTAATCGGTCAATTTATGGATTGAAGCAAGCTTCATGATCTTGGAACATCCGCTTTGATGAGGTAATCTAATCTTATGGATTTATTCAATGTCTGGATGAGTCTTGTGTATACAAGAGATGTGACGGAAATGTACTGGTATTTCTTGTACTATACGTAGATGACATTTTGCTCATTGGCTACAATGTCAAAGTGTTATCAGACGTAAGGGTATGGTTGTCCAAACAGTTTGATATGAAGGACGTGGGAGAAGCTGGACACATCCTTGGGATCAAAGTTATAAGGGATCACAAAAAAAGGATGTTGTGCTTATCTCAAGCTTCATACATTGGCACTATCCTAGCTTGTTTTAGCATGCAAAACTCCAAGAAACGTTTTCTACCTTTTCGGCATGGAGTACCTCAATCTAAGGAGATGTGTCCTAAAACATCAAAGGAGATAGAGGAGATGAAGGCGGTTCCTTATGCTTTGGTTGTAGGTCCTGGTTTCGGTTGTGCATTGGAATCCTCTCTATGCCCCCGGATTAAAATTTTATTAATTAAAACAAATCTGGATGGAGATGAATTACCCAAGCTACCGTTTCATCATCGTACTAATTAACTTGAGTGACCGCTTGAACAAACATGTTATTCAAGCAATCTAACACGTCTAGTTGACTAGCCGCGGAATAGATGATAAATAGATAGCCGATGTTTGTGTTTATCATCGGGGTCCATGTTAATTAGCAACAAACAATAAACTAGATGCAAGAAGGAACCATAAACAAAAAATATACCTCTTGTTTACCTCACGATCTTCTATCGTATGTCCTACCCTCTTCTTGGATGTCGTGTGGGCAACGATCTTCCAAGAAACGAAGTCACCAAGGCAAAACCCTAGCTTCATTTCCCTTTCTTCTTCCTTGCGCTGAAACCCTAGGGTTTCCTTGTGCTTGTGGCACCGGCCAAAAAGGAGGAGAAACCTCCTTTGTTTGCTTGCTCCGGCATCAAGAGATAAAGAGGAGAAGGAAGAAGAAACCCTAGCTGCCGAAACCTATTCCTCTTCCTTGCCTGCCGCCGGCCACCTTCAAGCCAAGGTGGTGCCGCCTCCTTCTTCTCCACTTGCAGCCGTGCCTTCTAGGGAAGAAGAGAAGAGAAGGAGGAAGAGAAGATGAAGAAGCAAAGCACCTCTTCCTTCCCTAATCCCTTGCGCCACTTCCATTCCTTCACCTTGTGCCAGCTGAAAAACTAGGAGATAGAGAGGATGTGAGGAGAGAAAAGAGAGTCCCTAGGGTTGTGTTGTATGGTATGCCTTGGTCTCATGACTCATAAGATATATATAGGCTACAATAGGGACCATGAGGAGGATTTGGGTCTTGGCCTCCTAATGGATCAAAGCTCGATCCATTAATGATAATCTAATCCACTAAAGGATTATCATTGAACTACCTCACCAACCCCCATAATTAAATATGGGCTACAATAGGGACCATGAAATGCACTTAGCATCCCTAAAAAGAATACTTAGATACATTAAGGGCACCCTAAATGTAGAGATTTGGTATCCTAGGACCTCAACTTTTGACTTGTCTGGATACTCTGATTCTGACTATGCTGGATGCAAACTAGATAGAAAGAGTACAATTGAATCAACCAACTCTTAGGAAATAGTCTATGTTGATGCAGTCTGACCATGATTATTGTTTTGGTGTTGACACCGATTTATGTTATGATTTGAGTTTGATTTAAGTTTGGTTACGAGAATTTAGATTAAGTCCAGGTGTATCGGGAGATCGCACGCTGGCAGGGAAAAAGTCCTAGCTTGGAGGGCTAGGTGTGGAAAGTCCTAGCTTGGAGGCTAGGTGTGAAAAGTCCTAACTTGGAGGGTTAGGTGGAAAAAAGTCCTAGCTTGGAGGGCTAGGTGTGAAAAGTCCCAACTTGGAGGGTTAGGTGGGAAAAAGTCTTAGCTTGGAGGGCTAGGCGTGAAATCTCGGTGAGTGAAGCTGGGTCCTGGTGAGTGAAGCCAGGTGATGTGAAATCCCGGTGAGTGAAGCCGGGTCCTGGTGAGTGAAGCCAGGTTGATTGGGAATACCGGTGAGTGAAGCCGCGTCATGGTGAGTGAAGCCAGGTTGATTGGGAATCCCGGTGAGTGAAGTCGGGTCCTGGTGAGTGAAGCCAGGTTGATTGAAATCCCGGTGAGTGAAGCCGGGTCCTGGTGAGTGAAGCAAGGTGATTGAAATCCTAGTGAGTGAAGCTAGGTTGAGATCCCGGTGAGTGAAGCTGTGTCCTAGTGAGTGAAGCCAGGTGATTGAAATCCTAGTGAGTGAAGCTAGGTTGAAATATCGGTGAGTGAAGCCGGGTCCCGGTGAGTGAAGCCGGGTGACCGAAACCCTGATGAGTGAAGCCAGGTCCTAGCTTAGAGGGCTAGGTTGGAGTCCCGGTGAGTGAAGCTGGGCATGGAGTCTTGGTACGAGGGATCAAGCACGAGTCAGAGATGGGCTGGAGGCCGATTCTCATGACTTAGAATGGATTTGACCTTGTCTGGATCAGTCTGGTGACCGATCAGGGAAGTTGGCACGGTGTTCCCTCGTGGATCGGTCTGATAACCGATCCAGCGATGACTGATCTGTCTGGTGACCTATCAGGGAACACACAGTGACCTTGTTAGGCTACTGCTCGGCTCCTGATCAGTCCGATGACCGATCAGGGAGCATGCAATTCACTCACTGCTCGGCCCCTGATCGGTCTGGTGTCCAATCAGGGAGCATACAGTGAGTTGAGTTCCCTTGCTGCTTGGCTCCAGATCGGTCCGGTGACCAATCAGGGAGCATCCATGTAACACCCGCTCTTATATCTACTCTCAGGGCGGGGTTACGTACTAGTCATTCATAAAATTTTAACATAACATAAGAACAAAAGTTCAAGGACTAAGGACTGAGCATGCTTGTTTAAAACTATCAAGTTAGTCTATAACATGATAAGTTCACCAGTAATTCAACTCATAACATAATCAAGTATAAGAGACCTCCAAGGGTAATCACTATCATGCAATATCAATCCTAATCACTAACACTCATTGTCAAGGAAACATAAACATAAGCATGATAAAGTAGATATAGAAATCCTTCTTTCCCGAGCCACCACCCCACACATCTTCAGCCTCCTGCCTCTTCCTTTAGGTTAAGTGTTCCTTACCATTATCTGCAGCATAAGACAACACATAAACTAGTAAGCACAAATGCTTAGTAAGGATCCTGTCCTACTCGCAAAATCCATACGGAAGAATACAACATGTACACATAATAAATCAAAAGCATAAGTTCATCAAAGCACACTAAACATCAAGGTTTCTAAGCATGCAGTATACAGTATCTTAAGCATACCCTTCACATATAATAAATGTTTTCAAAGAATGTTTTCAAAACAATTCCATAAAGGTATTACTTAAAAATACATCCATATCATATAGGGCCCAGTTGTGTACCACGTGATGCGCGTTCCCTAATGAGTTGGGGTAGCGAGCCACCAATCCCATTAGAGCAGGACCCTTACGTCCTACCGGAGCCATGACCTTAAGTTAACATGCACCCCGGATTTGTTTAACGACCCCCTTACGAGTCGGGTATACAACTTACAAAGTAAAATACTTATCATGTCTTTACATATATGCTAAGGAGTACTCCAAATTCACTTCTCAAGGGACACACCACTCTTCAAGGGTGTTTCTGATCCCATAGGGACACACCTCACAACATAAGGGTGTTCTTGATCCCATATTTAGTATAGTATCCTTTCAAGCATTTTATCATACATATCACATGCAATCTCATAAGGGTGTCCCATGGGCTATAAGACATGCTCATACATACATCATAGTTCAACCACTTAAATATACTTTATATATGACAAGATTTGGTCACATAGATCATACTCATATCATAGGAGGTGGTAGCATACTAAAAATTAAGGATTTCCAATCAAACATTCCATTTAACATCACATGCATATACATATCATCATCCCAATCATAAGCATATCTCCTAGGGTACATCCCATACAAGCATCACATATATATATCATGTATCGTACTAAGCATAGCATACATCAAGGGATACTCAACCTTCACAAACCTAATGGTTCATGCCCTGGGCCGAAAGTCATGCTAGGGGAAGTTAAAGTTTTCCAATCAAACATTTCATTTAAACATCACATGCATATACATATCATCATCCCCAAACATAATCATATCTCATAGGGTAGTTTAACCTTCACAAACTCTAATCTTAGGGTGTTAGCCGAAAGTCATAGGGTAGGGGGAATTAGGGTTTTTGCAATGAAACATTCACACAGACATTTATACAAACACCTTGTATACACTATCATACTAAGCATGGATATATTATAGGATAATTCAACCCTCACTAACCCTAGTTCCATGCCTTGGCCGAAACCCATACAAACCCTAAACCCTAGTTTTTTTGTCATCACAAAATGAAGGAACACAACATATGTGTATACTCTAAGTCCCAAGGGGTCTTCTCATGCATCAAGGAGTAACCCAAAGACTCTCCTTTGGAGGTGGCCGAAACCTATACAAGAACAAAACCCTAGGTTTTGTTCACAACATTTTGAAGGATACATCATATACATATACCCTAAGTTCCAAGGGGTCTTCTCATGCATCAATGAGTAACCCAAGGCCTTCCCCTAAGGGGGTGGCCGAAACTCACTCAAGGGGAAAATCCCCATTTTCGAAACCAACAAGGAGAAAGAAAATCATACAATAACCATTACACTGCAGGCGAGGGGATACTTACATCCTTTGGTTTCAATTTCTCCTTCTCTTACTCCTTAGGGTACCCTTGGTTGAAGGAGGGTGAGTGTTCTCCTTACTAGCCCTCTCTAGAACCTTGGCCCTAGTAGAGGGCAAGATAACTTTGGATGGTCTTCTTCCTCCCAATTCTCTAGGGTTAGAACCCTAGGGTGTATTCTTTTCGAAAATTGAAAGGAGAAGGGATGAGTTTCGGTGGGGAGAGTGAGGAAGAAGAAGAGAAGAAGTTATTCCAACCTCTCCCTCTCTTATTTATACTATTCTCATGAAGGGACATGTCTCTTCACTTCCCTAGCTTTAACAAGCATGTTTCTTATTCTCTCAACATGAAACATTGCTTGGTTCATTGGTTATGACATGGTTAGTGCAACTAGGAGGTTCAAGGTTCAATCCTTGCTTCCTCCTTTATACATTTCCTTTTTATCACATTTTGCACTAATCCACATCCAAGCCCATTAAGCCAAGCCCATCATGAAATTTCATAATAATAATAATGTTTCATGAATTCATAATATTTCATATGGGAAAATTTTGGGGTGTTACAATCCAATAGATTTTGGGAACCTTACTGATCTGCTCCTGATCGGTTTAGTGATCGATCTGGAACAATGTTCAGACCGTTCTGGTGAATGATCCAGTGTCGCAGACTCCATCTTATAACCGATCAGGCCGGAGCATGATCGGTCAGGGAGCTTCCTGATCGGTCTGGTGACCGATTAGGTCACAGCCTGATCGGTCTGGTGACTGATCAAGCCCGTGTGGCTGTGAAAGCTAGGAGTCCCAGCAAAGCTGTGGATCGGTCTGGTGACCGATCCACAAGCCCTGGATCGGTCCGGTGATCGATCCACAAGCCCTGGATCGGTCCGGTGACCGATCACTTTAATTCAAAATGCATTGTCAGACGCTTTGATCACGTCTGAACACATCTGTTTTCTCTGCCGATTCACTGATATTGTGTGATATTGTTTGATATTCATTTTTGAAGCTTCTGTTGAGTGTGCAGGCTTTACAGGGATGATTCAAACATTGGAGGAGAGTCAATGGGAGGCTTTCCATCTAGCAGGTTTGTCTGTTTCCTTGCTTCAGGTCTCAATGGCTTCTGGAGAGCTACTGGCAACTGATGGAGGCTCTTCTGGAGAGGGTCTTCAGTGGACTGAGTGCTCAGGGAGTCAGGGGGTCAGGATGTGGCTTCAGTGGATGCTGATGGAGGGCCTGATGAGGGGAGTAGAGGCTAAAGACAAAGCTGAGGCAAAGGAGCAACAACAACGAAGACAGAAAGAAAACTTGAGGAGTTTGGCTGGGCTGGGTTGTGTGCTCTCTTTGTTTTGTGCTTAAGCGTTTTACTACATCCTTGTGAGCTTTCCTTCTCGAGTGTCTCATGTGCTTATCTTGTATTCATCTACTGAGGCGATTGTGGAGAGGTTGCTCCACCGAGAAGGAGGCTATTACTATCCGGGGTTCACCGGGGCATGTTCTGCCGACGATCAAGGGATCGCCCACCTTACGGGCATGCCAAGGAGTAGGGGCAAGTTATCCCCGAACCTTGTACATCGCTGTGTCGTCTGGTTTTCTTTCTTTATTTTAATTTTTGTTCTTCAATTCTGTTTCTGCATTCTGTGTTTCCGCTGCCTAATCTCTGAGTGCACAGAAAATTTGTAAACTACTATGTTTCAAGTGTCTGGCTATATTCACCCCCCCTCTCTAGCCATCCAAGCAACAACAAGTGGTATTAGAGCTTGGGGCTCTGTTCAAGCGGATTAACAACCGAGAGCTTACAACAAGATGGCTGGAAGAGATGGGTTGAGCACAAACCGACCTCCACTCTTCGACGACACTGATTTTCCATATTGGAAATCGAAGATGGAGTATTATTTGAAGACCAGCATGTGCATGTGGTTCTCGGTCAAAGAAGGTTTCATCCCTCCAAGGGATGCCGAAGGAAGAGACCTTGATTTCTCAAGTTGGTCGACTGAGCAAATTAGAAAGGGTGAAGCAAATGACAAAGCTGTGATCACCCTGCAGTGCGGAATGTCTAAGGACCAGTTGATCGAAGTTGGTCTCTTCACAAGTGCTAAAGATCTATGGAGCAAGCTGTAGCGACCCGCCTTCTCTGACTTAGACGGATCGTTACTTTTCTCTACTTCTCAACTCTAATACATGACTAAAAGAAATGCGGAAATCTTTTTTTTTAAACTTTTAAATTCTTCTAACAATCATATTCTAACTTAAGCAATCAAGCATGATAACATATTACATTTACTATCTCAAAAACTCGCAAAATGGCACTCATTCAAACCGACCTCACCCAACTGAACTGTCGGGTATCAGTCGACTGATGACGTGGCAGTCGACTGATACGCCTGTGAGCAGTTTTACAGGTTTCGGCCCTTGCTTCCCAAGTCCACCATTCCTTCAATTTCGAGCCATATCAAACTACGACACCATTTCTATTCTCTATATCAGTTTCCTAAACAATTTAACCAATCAAACGAATCCATAAACTTAAATTTAGGACTTTTATGGAAGAAAATAAACTAAACAAGTTTATATAAACTTTAACAATAGAGTTTGTACCAATCTTGACTTCTATGAATTTATAACACCAAATGCATGTTCTACAACCTTGCTAAAGCATTATGAAATGTGATTGCAACTTTTCTAAACATTTTTAAGCAATAAAACTCGATTCAAAAGGAAAATTGATACTATCTTGGCACAAACACCTTTTTCTCTAACAAAGTATCAATATTTCTAACTACTCACACTTTTACTCATCCAATGCAATCATAAGGATATATATGCTAAATGAAATGACATGGAATCTTTACTCTAAGAAATTTAGCATATAAAACTATCCAAAACTCAAATACTCAATAATCTCCATAAAGCAAGAACTTGAAATTTGAATAAACTTAAACATTGCAATTCAAATAACTAAATTGTCTCGTCTCAAAGATCTCTCCATAATCAGCCACCACACACACTCTACTCAGCACCGCCTCGTCGTCTTCCTTCAGAATTGCTTGCCTTTACCTTTATCTGCAATAAGAGGAAATGCATCTATAAGCAAAAAGCTTAGTAAGTACTATCTAGCTCACAAAAACTCGAAATATGCAAACATGCTTCTAGATCAAACTGAACATCATATGAGATACTAATATGCTTGAAAGAAAACTAATAACATGTGTAGCTCAAAACATGCATACTCAAGCAATACATAATCTCAATCTACTTTTCTTGGCTCAACTTGAAACTTTAGCTATTTTTTTTTTTACTTTTGAAAACTTTCTGAAAACTTTAGAAAACTTTGCTAAAGCATATACTTGAAAATAATAATCACTTGGATCCACTGAAGACGTAAGTACCATCTGATATGCGCGTTCCCTAAAAGGTTGGGGTAGCGAGCCACCAATCCTAATAGAGCAGACCTTGGTCTACCAGGGCCAAGACCTTGGAATTGGACACCTGGATTTCTTTAACGACGCCCTTGGACGCCGGGTACTGGCCTTATAAAATAAAATAGTTTTTCTTTCTTTTCTTTCTTATCTGTAAATGCCTTGGCATTTTCTGGAGCACCTTGCGTGCTAAAAATCCCTAAGTCTTGACTTTTGGGGATTTCTTAAGGCCTTGGCCTTTTCTTTTCTTATCTTTATCTTTTCTTTTCTTTTCTCATAGCTTTTCTTGGACCCTAAACTCACATAGGGTATTAATCAACATATATAAGCATATAATGAACTAAGATCACAAGCAAAAACTCAAACAAAAAGGAAATATCTCTTCTAAAAACTTTTAAAGGAAATTCTCGCGGAAAAACCGCCTCTTACTGCAGGTGAGCAGTACTTACATTGATATCTTGGACTTACAACCAAGATTGACGTCTAGAACTCGGAAGAAACTTGAGATCTCGGAGAATTCTTCACGTCTACGCGTTCCTCTCGTCGCGGGGATCCCGAGTATAGATTTATCTCTTGGAGAAGGGTCTCGGCCGGCCCTCTTGGCTTGATGTTGGTGTCGCCCAAGAGAGGAGAGGGAGAGAAGGGGTCGGCGCAACTTGGGAGAGGGAGAGGGTTTGAGAGAAAATAAAACTTCTCTCTTTAATTAGCTATTTATACTTAAGGGGCGGATTAACTTAACTACAGCTTAAATATAAGTCTCCCCTTCCTTTTCTGTGCTTGATACCCTAGCCCGGCTGGTTGCGCGCCCTTGCTGTTTCATGATGGTCGCGGGTTCGATGCACCCGCTGCACTTAATTGGTTTTTTCCATTTTTGGCTTTTTTTTCCTTTTTCTTTTTCTTTTTCCAAAAATACCACACGGACTCGGAAAATTCCATAAAAATACTCTAAAAATTCATAAAAATATCTAGAATATTTCTAAACCATTTCTAATTAATTCTAAGGACTTTAAGAACTAAAAATGGGAATTTTGGGGCGTTACAATCCCCCATACCTTATAAAAAGTTCGTCCTCGAACTTAGAATAACTCTGGATATCGTTCTCTCATGCTGTCCTCACGTTCCCAAGTAGCCTCTTCATGCTTTTGATTCTGCCAGATGACCTTCACTAGTGACACTTCTTTGTTTCTTAATCTTTTAACTGCTTTGTCCACTATTTGTGTCGGTCTACTCTCATAGCTAAGATCTTCTTGAATCTGTACTGACTGAGGCTGAATCACTTGGCTAGGGTCGTGAACACACTTCTTTAGCATAGAGACATGAAATGTACTGTGGATAGCTGACATATCCTCTGGTAAGTCCAGCTCATAGGCTACCTTCCCAACTCTCTTTATAATCTCATAGGGTCCTATGTAGCGAGGACTTAGCTTACCCTTCTTACCAAATCTCATCACTCCCTTCATAGGAGCGACCTTGAGAAATACTGAATCTCCAACTTGGAATTCCAGTGGCCTACGGCGTGTGTCAGCATAACTTTTCTGTCGACTCTGGGCAGTCTCAATCCTCTGGCGGATCGTCTGGATAGCCTGAGTGGTCTCATCTATAAGCTTAGTCTGGCTGTCTAGTCCTGACTCCATCTCTTTCTTCTCACCAGCTTCTTGCCAACATATGGGTGTTCTACATCTCCTGCCATACAATGCCTCATAAGGTGCCATCCTGATGGTGGCCTGATAGCTATTGTTGTAGGCAAACTCAGTTAAGCACAGAAATTTGCACCAACTACCCTTAAAGTCCAACGCACAAGCCCTGAGCATGTCTTCTAAAATCTGATTTACTCTCTCTGTTTGTCCATCTGTCTGGGGATGGAAGGCTGTGCTGAACTGAAGTTTGGTGCCTAGGGCGTCCTGAACACACCTCCAAAAATGGGAGATGAATCGCCCATCTCTGTCAGAAACGATCGACTTCGGGACTCCGTGAAGCCTGATTACTTCTTTCACGTACAGCTGTGCTAACTGCTCTGCCGAATGCGACAACTTGATGGCTAGGAAGTGGGCAGACTTGGTCAATCTGTCCACTATCACCCAAATTGCATCGTGTCCATGGGTGGTCCTTGGGAGACCTGTGATAAAGTCCATGGATATTTCTTCCCACTTCCACTCTGGAATGGGAAGAGGCTGCAGAACTCCTCCTGGTCTCTGGTGCTCGGCTTTGACCCTCTGGCAGGTCAAGCAGGTACTGATATATCTGGCCACGTCTCGCTTGAGTCCAGACCACCAGAACCTTTGCTTTAAATCTTGGTACATCTTGGTAGAACCAGGATGCATAGAGTACGGGGTACTGTGGGCTTCTTCTAAAATATTCTTTCTTAGTTCCTCATCATTGGGGACGCAAAGGCGGTCTCCAAAATAGAGGATGCCACTATCTGATACTCGAAACTCTGAATTTTCTGCCTCTTGGATCCCCTGCTTGATCTTCTGGATCTCTGGGTCTTGATCTTGCTTTTCTTGTATATCCTTAAGCAGGGTTGACTCTAGGGTCAATGCAGAAAATTGCCCAACCATAACCTCGACTCCAAAATCTTTTATTTCTTTCTGAAGTGGTAGAGACAGTGATGATAAGGACATCAGTGCCGCACAGGATTTTCTGCTCAGTGCATCTGCCACTTTATTAGCTTTACCTGGGTGGTAGAGGATTTCACAGTCATAATCTTTGACCAACTCTAGCCACCTGCGCTGCCTCATATTCAGATCTTTCTGAGTGAAGAAGTACTTCAAATTCTGATGGTCTGTGAAGATTCTGCACTGCACTCCATACAGGTAGTGTCTCCAGAGCTTCAGTGCAAAGACCACAGCTGCTAGCTCAAGGTCATGCGTAGGGTAATTCTTCTCGTAGTCCTTGAGCTGTCTGGAGGCATATGCTATCACTTTACCGTCTTGCATGAGGACAGCTCCAAGGCCCATCTTGGATGCATCACTATAGATGTCAAAGGCCTTGTCACTCTCTGGAACAGTCAGGATGGGAGCACTAGTCAATCTCTTCTTCAGCTCTAGAAAACTGTGCTCGCATTTATCTGACCATTCAAACTTCTTGTTCTTTCTGGTCAAAGCTGTGAGTGGAGAGGCTATCCTGGAAAAGTCCTCCACAAATTTTCTGTAATATCCAGCCAGGCCTAAGAAGCTTCTGATCTCACTGGCACTCTTGGGTCTACACCAGTTGCTGACTGCTTCTATCTTGGCTGGATCAACTTGAATGCCTTCTTTGGATACAATGTGACCTAGGAAGGTCACCTGATCTAGCCAAAACTCACACTTTGAGAATTTTGCATAGAGCTTCTCCTGCTGAAGGATCTGCAGCACTATCCTCAAGTGTGTAGCATGGTCCTCTGGAGTCTGTGAGTATATGAGAATATCATCAATAAATACAATGACGAATTTATCGAGATACTCCCTGAAGATGTGGTTCATCAGCTCCATGAAGACTGCTGGAGCATTGGTTACTCCAAAAGGCATTACTACAAATTCATAGTGGCCGTATCTTGTCCTGAAGGCCGTCCTGGGGATGTCACTTTCTTTAACCTTTAGCTGATGATACCCAGAACGCAGATCTATCTTCGAGAACATTGTAGCCCCTTTGAGTTGATCAAATAAATCATCTATTCTAGGAAGGGGGTACTTGTTCTTGATGGTCACCTTGTTCAGAGCTCTGTAGTCTATGCACAGACGCATAGACCCATCCTTCTTCTTGACGAAAAGTACAGGAGCTCCCCAGGGTGAATGACTCGGGTGAATGAAGCCCTTGTCTAGTAGCTCCTGGAGTTGCTCTTGTAATTCCTTCAACTCTGCTGGAGACATACGATAGGGTGCCTTCGAAATTGGGTTGGTTCCTGGGGCCAACTCAATTTCAAACTCAATTTCCTGATTGGGAGGGAGTCCTGGTAACTCTTCAGGAAACACCTCAGGATAGTCACAGACTACCCTCACTTCTTCTCTCTTCAATACTTCTCCTTGACTCACATCCACTATATGAGCTAGAAACCAGTGCACCCCTTCTCTAACATTCTCTGAGCTTGTAAGGTAGGTAGGAACCTATTTATCTTTCTCCTTGGGTCTCCAATAAACTCAACCGAAGGTTATGCTTCTGGTGTGAACTTGACTTTTTCTTGCGGCAGTCTATAGAAGCATTATACTTACTCAAGAAGTCCATTCCTAAAATGACATCGTAATCCTTTATCTCAGGGACTAACGAGTCACTGTAGAGCTCTCGGTTGGAAATCTAGATTGATACTGCCCTTAGCCTCTCAGTAGAGGCCATTACTTCCCCTGACGGTAAGGTTGTTAAGAACTTCATCGTTCAACCTTTCTGGTGGCCTTTATACTGTTTAAGTAGTGCTCAGTGATCAAAGCACTACTTATTAGTTCCTCGGAGGTTTGCAGCCTCTCAACACCGCTAGCCCCCCTTCAACGCTATCTCAGGCCTTAACATCTTGAGCATTAGCCTAACTATCTCTTTTTCTGTGCTAACTAGCTCTGGGCACAGATGAGCTAACCGCTTAAACATCTTCACTGATTCATCCACGGATAGTTCTCCTTGTCTGAACTCTGTGAATTCATCATAATGCTTGTTGGTTACTTGCATGTGAGAGTATTCTTCGAAGAACTCAGTCTCGAAGTCGGCCCATGTCATCTGGCTGACATTTCTCTTGGCCTTGACTCTCTTCCACTATATTCTAGCATCTCCCGTAAGGCAGAAAGATGCACACTTTATCTTCTCTACCTCATGCCAGTCCAGTAGCCCTACTATTCTTTCCAACGTGTTGAACCATGCTTAAGCATCCCATGGTTTGCTTGTGCCTGGGAAGTTCCCTGGCTTCAGTTTCTCCTACTGAATGAGGTACGCTTCTTGCCTTCTAGGAGCTTGCTCCTCGTTTTGGGCCTTTCTAGGACGTCCTCAAATGTATAACTTAACACTTAATGGTAATGTTCCCAAACTTGCTTTAGGATACAACAAGACCTTGGTCTTGATTCTTATCTCATTTCTTAGTCCTAGAACTCGTTCTAGGGCTTAGTAAGACCTTGGTCTTACTCAAAACTTTTATCAAGCACCTTGCGTGCCATAATTCCAAAACTTACTTTTGGGCAAATCAAGTAAGTACTTAAGCATTTCTCTAATATCCATTCTAGGGATTAAACATGATTTCGTGATACTAAGGTATTAAACATGCTTCCTTGTTCTATGCACATATGAGTAAGTACTTAAGCATTTCTCTATACTGAAGTTAAGTAAAGGAGCAATAGAAAAACTGAAACTTAAAGCTTTCTTACTTGAAGACGGCAAGGTTGATGCTGATGTGTGTGTGATGCTGGAGAATGGGAACTGCTCTGATACCACCTGTAGCGACCCGCCTTCTCTGACTTAGACGGATCGTTACTTTTCTCTACTTCTCAACTCTAATACATGACTAAAAGAAATGCGGAAATCTTTTTTTTTAAACTTTTAAATTCTTCTAACAATCATATTCTAACTTAAGCAATCAAGCATGATAACATATTACATTTACTATCTCAAAAACTCGCAAAATGGCACTCATTCAAACCGACCTCACCCAACTGAACTGTCGGGTATCAGTCGACTGATGACGTGGCAGTCGACTGATACGCCTGTGAGCAGTTTTACAGGTTTCGGCCCTTGCTTCCCAAGTCCACCATTCCTTCAATTTCGAGCCATATCAAACTACGACACCATTTCTATTCTCTATATCAGTTTCCTAAACAATTTAACCAATCAAACGAATCCATAAACTTAAATTTAGGACTTTTATGGAAGAAAATAAACTAAACAAGTTTATATAAACTTTAACAATAGAGTTTGTACCAATC
>JAGFNQ010002049.1:718418-775764 GCA_024364735.1 Boesenbergia rotunda | reverse complement strand
TGTCCATCTAAGCCTTGTGAGAATTCTAGTGAAGAGGAGAAGGAGAGTTATAGGAAGTGGGTTAAGGCAGATGAGATAATGCGGTGTTATATTTTGTCTTCTATGTCAAATGTACTGCAACATCAACATCAGGCCTTTGCTACTGCCTATGACATGATGCTCAATCTCAAGGAACTCTTCAGATACCAGAATCGAGCTGCTAGGCAAGAGGCAATGAGGAACTTGATGATGACCACCATGATTGAGGGGACACCCATGAGGGATCATGTTTTCAAAATGATGGCTCATTTGAATGAGATGAAAGTCCTTGGAGCGGAGATCGATGGAGAAACCCAGGTCGATATCATTCTCCAGTCACTACCTAGGAGTTTTGAGCAGTTTCGCCTGAACTACAATATGAATAAAAGGACATATTTATTGGGGGAGCTTTTGACAGAACTCCAGGCGGCTGAGGGCTATTTGTCAGAGTGGTAAAGCTTTTGTTGCTGAAAAGGTTTCTACTTCTAAGCCGAAAGGCAAGAAGAGGAAGAAAGGTTTAGCAAAGAAGGTGGCTGGATCTCAAGGACCTCAGGCTAGAGTGAAGAAGATGAAAGGAAAGTGCTTCACATGCAAGCAGATTGGACATTGGAAGGTGGACTGTCCCCGTCGAAAGGAGAACAAAGGTATATCTTTTTCATTAGTTGTCGAAACATGTTTAGCGGTGTTATCTACCGGTACTTGGTGTGTAGATACTGGAGCCACTGATCATGTCTGCAATTTTTTGCAAGGGTTTCAGGAAACTAGACGACTAGCTGAGGGTGAGATTACCATCTACATGGGCAATGCTACGGAGGTGGCGGCTATTGCAGTAAGAGACGTTTATTTATCTTTTGATAGGAATAAAACTTTAATTTTGAGAAATTGTCTTTATGTACCTACTTTTAGAAAGAATTTAATATCAGTTTCTAAGTTGTTTTGGATGGATATTCAATTTCTTTTAATGACAGAGTTGTTATAAAAAGGAATAGGGAGATTATCTGTTCTGGTACATTGGTTGGCAATTTATATACTCTTGAACCAATAACTCTCACGATGCAAATAGAAATTTATAACTCTTCGTCTAATCATAAGAGACAAGAACCTTCGAAAATGAATCAAACATATCTTTGACATCTAAGGTTATGTCATATTAACCTGAGTAGAATTCAAAGGTTGATAGTTGATGGGCCTTGGGTTCATTGGTGGTGGAAGAATTCCCAACCTGCGAATCTTGCTTGGAAGGTAAAATGACCAAGAGGCCTTTTAAGACCAAGGGGTATAGAGCCAAAGATATGTTGGAGTTGGTTCATTCTGATTTGTGTGATCCTATGTCTATCCAAGCTAGAGGTGGCTTTGAATATTTCATCTCTTTTATAGACGATTATTCAAGGTATGGATACATTTACTTGAAGCGCCGCAAGTTTGAATGCTTTGACAGGTTCAAAGAATTCAAGGTTGATGTGGAGAAATGTCAAGGTAAAAGTATCAAGACACTACGATCTGATCGTGGTGGTGAGTACCTCTTGGGAGAGTTTAGGAGTTACTTATCAGAGACTGGGATTCAATGCCAGTTGTCTGCACCTAGTACACCCCAGCAGAACGGTGTGGCCGAGAGAAGGAATAGGACTCTTATGGAGATGTTTAGATCGATGATGAGTTGTTCTGAGTTACCAGATTCATTCTGGGGGTATGCTCTAGAAACGGCAGTATACATTCTGAACTCGGTAGCATCTAAATCAGTACCCTCCACTCCCACAAAATTGTGGACTGGGCGTAAGCCTGGTCTGAGACATTCAGATTTGGGGTAGTCCAGCACATGTGCTGAAGGGAGATGCTGATAAGTTGGAATCTCGTACAGAAGTACATTTGTTCATAGACTATCCAAGAGGAAGGAAAGATGATTTATTTTATAGTCCCAAAGATCAGAATGTCATCGTTAGCACGAATGCCTGTTTTTTAGAGGAGGACTATGTAATGAACTACAAGCCCATGAGTAAGATTGTTCTAGAAGAGGTGAGAGGGGAAGTGTTAGGATGTATACTAAAAGACTTGTCCTTTTATATAAACATCCACATTTTGAAAGAGAATCACGACAACACAGTTGCATGTTTAAATTAGAATATGCATAACAGTCCCATACTTTGCATTATAGATAACATGGTGTGTGGTGACACATAGAAGATCATGTTATCAGTCCCTTGCATTGTATAAGTAGAGGCTCACAACCAAGATGGAGTTGGACAAACCATCGGGATGGTTGTAGTGTAATTAGGTGTGATTTATCTTGACCATAGAATTACACTAGTATGCTTTGTGTGCATTGAGCAGGACCAAAATAGAGGTGATCCAATTTGTACTACCTTTATAATTGGTTCGAACCTTGGATTATTATGGAGTACAATCTCTAAATCCCGATATAATAACGGACACGTATATTTAGTATTTTATTTCTTTGATTTATCAATGGGCGAGATTTATTCTGTTAAATCGATGACCCGATAAGTTGGGAAATAATATTAATTATATGGTGTGCCATTGATTATTGACAGAATCCGTGTCCTGGTGAGTCAAGATGATGATGCCCCCTTGATGAGCTCATAAGGTTCATCATGTTAAACCCTACAGGTGGATTTGATCCAACATGATGATAAGGTTGAGTGGTACTAGTCAAGGAGTTAGAAGTTGATTAATTAAAATTATCAGTAATTTAAATTAATCGATGAACATTCGTTATCTTAAACACGGGGAGATGGATGTACTCATAATAGGTAGAGCTCATATAAAAATATGGGGGTTGGTAAGGAAGTTCAATGGAGATCCTTTAGTGAAATGGATCTTCATTAATGGATTGGATTTGGATCCATTAGCGGGCCCAGACCCAACTCCTCCTCTTGGTCCCTACCTTAGCCCTATATATATCCCATGGGATCAAGAAACCAAGGCTAATCCAATTATTCATCCACCCAAAACCTCTTCGCTTTCTCTCTCTCTCCCTTCTCTCTCCTGGGGCGTGTGGCAAGAGGGAAGAAGAGCTTTCTTCTTCCTTCATCTTTCCTTCTCCCCTTCTCAACCTCTTGGTTGTTGGCTCCTACTAGACAAAGGGAGAGATCTTCTCTCCCTTTTATGGTGTTCGGCGAGGGAGGGAGGAGGTCCGGCGGTTGGCGCATGGAGAGTAGGCGGCGGGGCCTTAGGGTGCTCGGGCGGTTGCAAGGGAGAAGAGAGGAAGAGAGACCTTCCTTATGTGCATTGTGTCGTGTGATAGGAAGTGGTAGAAGAGGTTGGAGAGGGTGGTGGTGAAGGAGAAGAGCTTTCCTCTTCATCTCCTTCATCTTCTTCTTCTTGGTGTGGCTGGCGGCTAACCCTAGTCCTAGGGTTTTGATCGACGCGTGAGGAAGCGGCTAATTGGAGACCCTTGGTGATTCCGGTTCTTGGTAGCTCTTCGCCCACACGATGTCCAAGAGGGAAGGGACATAAGGTAGAAGACTACGAGGTAAAGAGAGGCATATTTCTCTCTTGGTTCCCTTGATTAGTTTTATCATTTCATGTGGCTTGTTAATTAATTATTACGTTCTTGATTATTTCTTAATCATTGTTAATAATTATTTATTGGACCCCGATAATAAACACAAAAACCGGCGATCTACTCATCGTCTTTTCCGTGGTCGATCAGTTAGGCAAATTACAAGGCTCGATCTTTGAGATTGGCCAAGTTGTAATTCGAACCCATCGATACGATGACGAGATGGTCATTTGAGAGACGGGTCTCCATTTTGATTAATTTTTAATCCGTAGACATGGAGTGGTCTCTAAAGGACGACCAAGTATTCTCTTAGGAAACCCGCCAAGCCAAGCCATACCCAACAATTGGTATCAGAGCTGAGGTTTCCGGTTTTGAGTGTTTTGGATTCGGTTAATTTTTACGCATTATCATATATTTTATTTTTTCTGGATGATATGTGGTTGTGCGTAGACTAACTCTTTGTTGAAGACACTAGATTCCAACTTATCACGGCCAAAATAATAGTTGTATGTGATTGGATGTGCAATTTTTGTAATTAATTAAATCCTCGAGGTTGACGAGGCTAGATAGGTATTTAATTTTTGTAATTAAATATGACACGTGTTTAGCTGAGCTTTTTATTTGCTTTTGATCTTGTTATTTTGTACACTCCTTCATGGAGTATAGGATCGATGGATGTAAATAATTAGCTAGTCATCTCGGCTCGGAGATCCCTTCAATGGTGTCTTGCGCATGGTGTAGGGAGGAGTGATAGGTATCATTTTGTTGATCATTTTAAATGCTAATATCCAAATTTTACCCATATTTAACTTGCTTAATATTGCATTTATCCTAGGTTTTGTGAATGCAGTCTATTTTTGGGTTTTATTGTAAATTTTGCCACATTGGAATATTTTGGAACTAAATTGTTGATCTACTTTTGTAGGCATGGAAGGATCATGGACCTAGGTCATGCTTGGTTGAACTTGAGTCAGAAGTGGACCCGGATCGAATGATCAAGCATCGACTAATATGGGCCGTTCGATGCAAAATCGGTTAGATCTAGGCCATCTGAGAACTTTGAGGTAATCCGAGCTGGGGTTAAGGTTAATCAAACACTTGGATCAAGATCTGAAGGTTTTAGCCCAATCGGAGATCATCTAGCCATTGGATCACGATCAGAGAGATCTAGACCATTCATTCAAAGATCAGCTTGATCTGAGCCATCCGTTGCAAATTTGGAAGATCCGAGCCACTGAGAGACAGATCTTGACCCTTGATCAAGATCTGGAAAGTTTGATCTAAATCAGACAAGGATCAACCGTTGGATGAGAGTTGGCTAATCTGAGCCGTCCGTTTCTTAACTACATAAACCGTCAACTGCTCCCGATCGCAGCTTGTCGCGTCTTCGCCAGTCGTAGCTAGTTCTTCAAATTTCTTCATCAGTTCTTCGATTCGTTTGCAGTTTTCTTCATCAGAGGGCGTGACCAACTCGATTTCGACCTTGGAACAAGATCTGGATCATTGGAAGGAGGTTTCCGTGGAGATTCCAGCTCAGATTTGCATCGAGACAGAGCTTGATTGAGGGTTTCGTCAAATCTGTGATCCGATCGATTAGATCACGATCTCGTGCCGTTTTCTTCCATCGGAGCTATCTGGAGGGTCCTTGGATATGCTCTAATCATCACCGAATCATCATCGCACCTCGGAATCGCAAGATCGTGGAGATCGATTGGGTTTTCTCAGTTGGGTGCAGTCTGTGAGCAGAGTCAACATTGAGGCGTTTTTCCAGTGATCTGCGAGCTGAAGGGGTTCTTGGCTTGCTCTTGTGTGACGGTAAGGGGATTTTGAGCCAAGGGAATGATCGAGGCTTAGTTTCTTATTGCATTTCTTTTTGCTTTAGCTGCAATTTCAATTCTGCAAACCAATTCTGTTTTTGATTTCATATCAGCTGCTGTAGTTCTCCTTTCTGAATTGTTCTGCCGTAATTAGGTTTTAATTCTTCAAAGTAAGTAGCTAGATAGCTTGTTTAGTTAACATCTATTCTCAATTTCAGTTTAATTCATGAATTAGTTCTTGAGTATCAAGTTTGTAGCTGTGTATCAACTTGGTTCCTGCACGCACCTCAAGATCAGTTTGTTTCTGTATTTTCATTCCTGAAAATTAGACATCATGTTTAGTTGTTAATGCCTTCAGTCTTAGCTTACTTAGCACTTAAATCATTTCTTAATTCATCTTTATTTTTGTGCTTATGTTCAGCTGGTTGCGTATCACACCCTAGACTACGTATCAACTTTGTTTCAGTAATTGCAGCTTATAGTTTCTGGAATTTGAATCAATTATACATTGGTTCTTCATAATTCTTCCTAAACATTGGATTGTGAATTTGAGTCCTTCCTGTTCTATTTTTTTCTGCATTAGGTTATTGCTGTCATTTCTGAGTTTCTGCATACGGGTTTGTATTCCTGCATTCTTATCTTTGCACTTAGTTTGTTTCAATTGATAAGATTTTGAACTGAATTTCTTCATTTACGCTTGCAAACTTTATTCACTAATAGTTTTGCCTTCTAAGCTTGATCGATCAGTTTTATTGCTGAATTGTAAGAATTAGCTTGGCACTTCATAACAGACTTGGCACATAAGTTTTCTCCATTTTGGTAGCAAGTCTACTTAAATTCTGCACAACGTTTCAAGTGGAGTTTCAGCTCCAGTTTGTTCCAAGTTGAATGCAAATTTTAGTGTGTTATAGGGATTGAAATCAGTTTGTTTCTTGTCTAGTTTGTTACTGAATTGTAATTGTCATTTTTGCATTAGTATCAATGTCTTAATTCTGCATTTAGGCTTTAAGTGCTAGCATTTGGTTCAACCGAAAATTGTCAAAATTGATTTGTTTCATTTGTTTCACATTAGGTGTATTTGATTGGTAATTTCTGAAACTAAACACAAGCTGTAGTGCAATATTTCATTAGGCAGAAGTTTGATTTCCGAATTTTTGCAACTTGGCATTGGTTTGATTGAGTGTTCACTAGCTGAGTTTATCAATTGCCATTACCTAGATTAAATTCGTCTAGCTAAGTCTTTCCTTTTCTTTGTGTTTCCATTTCTGAATTGCAAACCAAAACCCAGTTTTTATTTGAAACCCAAAAATATCAACGACACATAAACTCGAGCTTGATTCAAACAACCTTAACTAGCCATAGGAAAATATGACCTGTGGCCCCCTTTACTACATTTATATTCTTTGCTAGCAAAAATGGTTTCCAGCTTTACACATATCTAAATTTGAGACCCACATTCGTGACAGCTCTTTTGGGTCCATCAAGGAGCGGACGAGGTGACAACACGACTGGAGGCGCATTGGAGGCCAAGGTCATGAAAGTTGAAAAATCTAGGATTTTTCTTATTTGTACTTTGGTTATGTGCTTGTTGTGTATGTGCATGAAAATTCCTCAAATTAAATAACTAAGTGGGAGAGAGACCCTAAGGGTCCCGTGGCCTCGATTACAATTGATAAGTGATGCGAACAAGTCTGCGCGTCGGCTCTGAGTGCCTTCCTCCCCATCGCATGGGCTTGTTCTGCGGATCACTGGGTCAGAAATGATTATAGAAATTTATTGAAGAGCATGTGTACTTCCCCATCGGACGACACATAATCAGAAATAATTTTCTAAGTGTCGTGTAATGGTGAACAATTAGATGCAAATAATAGTATCCTCCCCATCGGAGTCATTGCTATTATTTGTATGACCGAAGTGAACCAACTATTAATTTTATTTGTCAAAAAGTTAGGTTGACAAAATAATAAAATTAATGGGTAAAACCTCCTCTTATGAATGTAGAAATTCGTATACGTCCACACCATCGGGCATACAAATTTCTCGGTGTTTTGAGGGTTGGTTGATTTCAAAATTTATTGTTTGAGGAATCAATTTATTTTCAAAGTCTAAAGTTGCGATTATTGTGATTCTCAGGTAGTTTCAAAATGACCTTTAACCCACTAGTGACCATACTTAAGGAGAACAAACTTACTGACCCCAACTATATAGACTGGAAAAGAATCCCAGACATTGTCCTTACTACTGAAGAGTACAAATATGTGCTCTTTGAGGAGTGTCCTGAAAAGCCTAGCCAGAACTTTGGTGAGGAGCAGAGGGAGCGTTACAAGAAGTGGGTCAAGGCAGATGAGATGGCGCGGTGCTATATTTTGACATCTATGTCAAATGTATTGCAACATCAGCGTCAGGCCATGCCCACTGCCAGTGACATGATGCTTAACCTCAAGGAGCTCTTCGGGCACCAGGGTCGGGCCGCTAGGCAAGTTGCAATGAAGAACATAATGACGACTACCATGGTCGAAGGGATGCCCGTAAGGGATCATGCCCTTAAGATGATGGCCCTCCTCAATGAGATTGAGGTACTTGGAGCACAGATCGACGGGGAAACTAAGGTCGATATAATACTCTAGTCTTTGCCTAGGAGTCATGAGTAGTTCTGGCTCAACTACAACATGAACAAGCATGAGTATACGTTGGGGGAACTGCTAGGAGAACTCCAGTTAGCAGAGGGACTTTTTCGTCAGAGTTCTTAGGCCTTGGTTACTCAAAAAGTTTCTACTTCTATGCCGAAAGGCAGGAAAAAGAAGAAACAAGGTGGGTCTAAGAAGGCAGCAGGATTGCAGGGACCTCGAATTGGTGTGAAGAAGCCGAGAGGCGAGTGCTTCACGTGTAAGCAAACTGGACACTGGAAGGCGAACTGTCCCCGTCATCAAGACAAAAGTATTTCTTCGTGTTTAGTCGTTGAAACATGTTTAGCGGTGTTATCTACCAAAACTTGGTGTGTAGATACGGGAGCCACTAATCATATCTGCAACTCTTTGCAGGGGTTCCAGGAAACCCAATGGCTAGCTGATGAGGAAGAGATTACCGTCTACATGGGATAGGCTACGGAGATGACTATTGCAGTGGGAGTTATTTATTTGTCTATTAGATAGGATAATGAAGTCTTGGTTTTAAAGAGATTGCTGTTATGTACCTAATTTTTGGAAAGAACTTTTGTTCAATTTCTGAAATAATAGATATTCTATTAGTTTTTATTATTAAAAGTGGAATAGAAAGATTATCTATTTAGGAACATGAATAAGCAATTTGTGGATTTTAGAACCAAAATCTCCCATGATGCAATTAGAAGTTAATAGCCCATCATCTAACCAAAATAAGAGAAAAGGTTCCTTCTAAGATGAACCAAACATATCTTTGGCATCTAAGGCTTGGTCTTATTAGCCTTAGTAGGATTCAAAGGTTAATAGCCGATGGGGCCTTGGGTTCATTGGTGGTGCAAGACTTCCTAACCTTTGAATCTTGTTTGAAAGGTAAGATGACCAAGAGGCTTTTCAAGGGCGTGGGGTATAGAGCCAAAGATGTGTTAGAGTTGGTTCATTTTGATTTGCGTAGGTCCTAAGTCTATACAGGATAGAGGTAGCCTTGAATACTTCATCTATTTTATGGACAGTTATTCAAGGAATAGATACATTTACTTGATGCACCGCAAGTCTGAATCTTTGATTAGTTCAAGGAATTCAAGACTGATGTGGAGAAGCATCAAGGTAAAAGTATCTGTAGGACCGGTGCCGTCGATAGAGGGGGGGGTGAATATCGACCGTCAAAAACTTCGTAAGACTTTCGTAAGACTTCTGGACTCAGAGCGTTAGTGCAGCGGAAACATAAAAGTAAAATAAAAGAAAGCAAAACAGGGGACACGGCAGGTTTATTTACTTGGTTCCCAACCCCCCAGGGTCAGTACGTCCAAGGCCTATGTACTCGGCGTTGAGTCCACTAATAGTCTCCTTTCCGGAATTTCCGGAGGCGGAGAAACCCGACTTACAGTGCAATATTACAAGCAATAATATGGAAAAATAAATACTGTAATTAATTGCAAACCAAAACACAAAGTGTGAAGCTCGGCCGATCTGGACCTCCGAAGTGCCGCACACTTCCTCCTGGAGCCTCCCGGTCGCAGAGCCTCGTCTTTAGCGCGTTGTCGTCGGTCGGAATGAATAGAATCGCAGTTAGGAAGTGTGTTTGAAGCAGAGGGGTCGAGACCCCTTTTATAGCACTCCTGGGGGCGCCCTGGTCGACGGGGGCGCCCCGGAAGACTCGGTCAACACTTATCCTTGCGCCTACCTCGCCGCGGGAGATAAGACTGTTGACCAGGGCGCCCCGAACATCCCGGGCGCCCTTCTGAGCGCTTATCTTCATTTAGAACGCGAAACAGCACAAACAGGGTTGACCCGGGCGCCCCGGATGTTCCGGGCGCCCCGGTTGACTCCTTTTGACTGCATCACGAAGCTGCTCTCTTAGCTCCCTGTTTAGCACTGATTGGGGGGCGCCCCCCTTGCTGGGGGCGCCCCCAACACAGGGGCAGCACCCTGCATTAACACTGCAAGGCTTGCTTTGTCTCCGGTTCTTGTTACCTGCAAGATACACAAACACAAAGCATACATGCATGAAAAATGAAGCCTAAGGACATGGTTCTTACTTCGGATTTGCACGAAACCCTAGGTCGAATCGGCACGAGTTCCCACCCCCGGGAACACGCCCTTCACTTACTCCTTTCAGGAGACGGTTGCCACCCAGTCCTTCAGGTGGACTTTTACTTAGCTTCCGATACTCCCGGACCTCGAGACGCCCAAACCCTGACCCGTCTCTACTCCTGTCCTTAGTCATCGCTCAGCTAAGTTGCTCAGTCCCTTGGAACAAGACTTTATTCCCCAGCAGCCCTTCGCCAGGTGCCTAGCAGCCCTTCGCTAGGTCTTCTATGCCTAGTAGTCCTTCACTAGGTGCCTAGCAGCCCTTCGCTAGGTCTTAGGGTTACGATACCTAGCAGCCCTTCACTAGGTGCCTAGCAGCCCTTCGCTAGGTCTTTTGGTTATGATACCTAGCATCCCTTCGCTAGGTGCCTAGCAGCCCGTTGCTAGGACTTGTTCCCCTGACATCCCTTCGTCAGGTGCCTAGCAGCCCTTCGCTAGGACTTATTTTCCTGACAACCCTTCGTCAGGTGCCTAGCAGCCCTTTGCTAGGTCTTATTTCCTGACAACCCTTCGTCAGGTGCCTAGCAGCCCTTTGCTAGGTCTTTTCTTTCTGGCAGCCCTTCGCCAGAGCCTAGCGGCCCTTCGCTAGGTCTTAGGGTTTCCATGCCTAGCTTAACTAGGACTTTTCTCAGGCTTAGGTTACTTCTCCTTCGCTCCCCTTTGTCTGTTCAATATATTCCTGACTTAAGTACATTGTCAAACATTAAAACACATAAAGGAGAACATCATTGATGCAACTTGCACCAACAATCTCCCCCTTTTTGATGTTTGACAATAACTTAAGTTAGATTGGTTTAAGGGGCTAAATTGCTATCCTTGGGATAAAAGGTATAGGTTTATTATTTTTTTTTTGGAGAGTAAAAAATATTCTAACTGAAAAAAAATCTAACTTAAGCACTCTCTCCCCCTTTGTCATGCATCAAAAAGATATAAACTTGCATCAACAATGAAAAACCTTTGAATTTTTGTTTTGAAAATACTTAGTGCAATTTTGTTTTTTGTTTTTTTTTTAAAAAAATTGCATAAATTTGAAAATGCTCTAGGTTTAAAGTATAAGTACTTTGACAAGATGATTTGTAAGGAGTGCAAGTACTTTTAAAAGATTATTTAAATCTCTTTTTGAAAGAATATAAGTATTTTTTTGAAAATATTTTACTTGATTGAGTTTCTTTTCCAGTCTGACACCATCCTAGGAAACCTTGTTGACCACAAGGGTATTTCCTAAGTGTCTTGGAAAATAAATTTTTAAGAAAAATGATAATATTTCACAAAGTAAGTGCTGAAACACTGTGTGAATTTTGAAGATCTAATATTTTACTTAACTTGGTCTATTTTCCAGTTTGACACTATCCTAGGAAACCTTGTTGACCACAAGGACATTTCCTAAGTGTCCTGGGAATTTTCCAACCTAAGTAAACATTATTTCAAAATAATTTCATAAGTCACACAACTTTTAACAAGTAGTATTTTGAAAAGCATGGATTTTTAGAATTTTAAAAGCATGTAATTGAATAATTCTTTTAATTTGACCTCCCCCTAAACTTGACTCAATCCTGGGAAGCTTGTTGACCACAAGTACTCTTCCTTTGAGTCTTAAGGTGATTCAAATCAAAGGAATTTTCTAATAATTTTAAAAAAATAGTTTAAGACTTTGAAAAAAAATATTTGACTCAGACTCCCCCTAAATCTGACACATCCTCGGAGTCCTTTTTAGATTATGAAGTGGACCTTCCTCTGTGTCTTTAGGGTTTATCAGAATCAAAAGAACAGGTAAACATTTGATTTTTGCAATAGGTAAAATCTTTGTCGAAGAGCCACAAGTGATAATGATTAAAGCATGATTTTCGAAAAGATATTTTCAAATAATAGTAATGTTTTTAAAGTGCAGTTTGAAAAATATGAAAAGCACTCCCCCTGCATTAATGTCGTTTGACTCTATCTAAGTGCCCTAAGGAACTTTAGTGTTGTCCTAAGAGGCTTGTGTCTAATTGCGTGAGTCAATCAATTTTTGGAAAACAATATACCTTTTTTGAAAAATGTGTAATATATATAATCAATCAGACAAGCATGAATTCCATAAAAGCATTATTATGTTAAAGCTCTATTTTGAAAAATATATTTTTAGGAAAATATTCTAACAATTTTGAAAAACAATTTTGAAAAATATTTTTCAATTCATTAGTCCTTATCATCTCACCCATTTTAGATGTATCAATACAACAAGCATGATTGCCTTATAGGTGTATTGTGAGATGCTTGAATCATTTTCCATTATTAAATCTAATTGAAATTTGTGTTAGATTCGAATTTGACAAAAGATAATTTGAATTTGTATTTCAGAAATTGGCTTCCAGGTCTTGGCGAGGCACTAGGCCTTCTTTGGCCGAAGCTTTATGGGATCATCCACCCTTTCCTTGACAAAGCCTTTTAATGAAATTTCATTTCAAATTAAATTAGGTCATTTTCTGGTCTAACTAGCTTGGGTCTTGGATCGGTAGCTTCGGCTGGTTTCACCAGTCTAAAGAGACCAAGTAGACTTGATCTTATTAGAGTTGGTTTCCCCAACGTACTATCATCTCACCTCCTCCCAATACTATGTTGCCAAATTTCAATTATCTTTTTCTTATGACCTTTCTAAATTATGCATAAAAATTAAATATGAATGACATGTCATATATTTTAAAGGAAAATAGCAAATGCATGGCATGACAATTATGCATGAGTCAAACAAGTCAAGACATTTTATTTTTGTTTCTAAGAATGTATCAAATTCTCGATTTGATACATATCGTGTGAACCTGCGAATATGTCAACCCACTTTGACATATTTGATTTTATTGATTTAATTGTTGCGGTTTGGGTAAGGTTTTAGTTTGGTTCAGGTTTAAGTGATTTAAGATTGGATTAAAATTGAGTTAATTTGAATTTAATTAAATTAAAGTTGAGTTAATTTGAATTTAATTGAAAAGTGAATTAATTTGAATTATTTGAATTTAGTTGAATTAATTTGATTAATTAAGGTTTAATTGATTTAATTGAATTAATTAAGATTTATTTGAATTAATTAAGATTTATTTTGTATTTAATTAAGATTTATTTTGTATTTAATTAAGATTTAATTAAATTTAATTAAGATTTAATTTAAATTAATTCGAAGATAATTAAGTTTTAATTTTAGTTTTAATTAGGATTTAATTTGAATTAATTCGAAATTAATTAAGGTTTAATTTTTTTGAGATTATTATGATTAATTAATAATTGTGGGTTTAAATTCATCATTTTCATTATTTCAAAAATTTCTTCTTCATTTTTATCTTTCTTTTCAAGTTTTTCTAATAATTTCGATTTATTTGAATTTTTATAATTTTTATTTATTATGGCCTTTATCTTAGATAGTTCCATATCCTCTTTAAGATTTGATTTTTCAATATCCTTATAGTAGGTGGAGTAAATTGGGCCACTAATTAAGGTTTCAGGATTATCTAAGGGGATAATTAAATTATTATCTAAAGAGATATCATCTTCAGAGTTATCCTTATAATTTTTAGAATTAATTTCTGAATTATCTTTAAGATTTTCTGAATTAAATTCTGGATTAAATTTAGAATTCTCAACTTCGAATTTAGAATTATACAATGGATTTTCGAATTTGAATTTGTAATTATCTGAAGGATTTTCTGACTTAGAATTATCCTTAAGATTTTTGAATTCAACTTTATCCTTAGGATTTTCAAATTCGAATTTGGATTTATCCTTAGGATTTTCAAATTTGAATTCGGATTTAGTTTCAGATTTAGATCCAAAATTAATTGTATCATTATCTGTAGAATTATCAGAATTTATTTTAGATTTAATATCAGAATTAATATTATCAGAACTAATATTATCAGAATTAATATTGTCAGAACTAATATTTTCATAATTAATATTTTCAGAATTCATGTTTTCAGAATTAATATTATCAGAATTAATATTATCGGAATTAATATTGTCAGAACTAATATTTCCAGAACTAATATTTTCAGAATTAATATTTTCAGAATTCATGTTTTCATAATTAATATTATCAGAATTAATATTTGAAATTTCTGAATTGATATTCTGAATTAAGCAATTTATTTCTGATATTTTAGTTGTATTCACATTTTGTAATTTATCATGCAAAAAATTTAATCTACTATGCAGTAAATTTAATTTTTCAGAAAAATTAACTGAGTTGTCTAAGGACAGTGCAGGAAATTGTAAAACTTTTGGAACGTAAATCTTACGTACCTTCGCCGAGCATTTGTTTTTGTAATGCCCATATTTTTCGCACTTGAAGCATTGTACGTGACTTTTGTCCCTCCGGTTTCCTGGCGTTGGTACCTCCTTTGCCGCCGGTGACGAACGATTTTTACGAGTAGGGCACTGATTTTTATAGTGCCCTCTCTCCCTGCATGTGAAACAAATAATATGCGATTTAAAATTAGACATTAAAAAAAAAATTGTACCTGATTCACCCCTGGGCTCCCCCTCAACTCCTGACGTCGTTGCTCCGTCGGCGGTTAGTCCGGTGAAGAGCGGCTCGGCTTTGATACCACTTGTAGGACCGGTGCCGTCGATAGAGGGGGGGGGTGAATATCGACCGTCAAAAACTTCGTAAGACTTTCGTAAGACTTCTGGACTCAGAGCGTTAGTGCAGCGGAAACATAAAAGTAAAATAAAAGAAAGCAAAACAGGGGACACGGCAGGTTTATTTACTTGGTTCCCAACCCCCCAGGGTCAGTACGTCCAAGGCCTATGTACTCGGCGTTGAGTCCACTAATAGTCTCCTTTCCGGAATTTCCGGAGGCGGAGAAACCCGACTTACAGTGCAATATTACAAGCAATAATATGGAAAAATAAATACTGTAATTAATTGCAAACCAAAACACAAAGTGTGAAGCTCGGCCGATCTGGACCTCCGAAGTGCCGCGCACTTCCTCCTGGAGCCTCCCGGTCGCAGAGCCTCGTCTTTAGCGCGTTGTCGTCGGTCGGAATGAATAGAATCGCAGTTAGGAAGTGTGTTTGAAGCAGAGGGGTCGAGACCCCTTTTATAGCACTCCTGGGGGCGCCCTGGTCGACGGGGGCGCCCCGGAAGACTCGGTCAACACTTATCCTTGCGCCTACCTCGCCGCGGGAGATAAGACTGTTGACCAGGGCGCCCCGAACATCCCGGGTGCCCTTCTGAGCGCTTATCTTCATTTAGAACGCGAAACAGCACAAACAGGGTTGACCCGGGCGCCCCGGATGTTCCGGGCGCCCCGGTTGACTCCTTTTGACTGCATCACGAAGCTGCTCTCTTAGCTCCCTGTTTAGCACTGACTGGGGGGCGCCCCCCTTGCTGGGGGCGCCCCCAACACAGGGGCAGCACCCTGCATTAACACTGCAAGGCTTGCTTTGTCTCCGGTTCTTGTTACCTGCAAGATACACAAACACAAAGCATACATGCATGAAAAATGAAGCCTAAGGACATGGTTCTTACTTCGGATTTGCACGAAACCCTAGGTCGAACCGGCACGAGTTCCCACCCCCGGGAACACGCCCTTCACCTACTCCTTTCAGGAGACGGTTGCCACCCAGTCCTTCAGGTGGACTTTTACTTAGCTTCCGATACTCCCGGATCTCGAGACGCCCAAACCCTGACCCGTCTCTACTCCTGTCCTTAGTCATCGCTCAGCTAAGTTGCTCAGTCCCTTGGAACAAGACTTTATTCCCCAGCAGCCCTTCGCCAGGTGCCTAGCAGCCCTTCGCTAGGTCTTCTATGCCTAGTAGTCCTTCACTAGGTGCCTAGCAGCCCTTCGCTAGGTCTTAGGGTTACGATACCTAGCAGCCCTTCACTAGGTGCCTAGCAGCCCTTCGCTAGGTCTTTTGGTTATGATACCTAGCATCCCTTCGCTAGGTGCCTAGCAGCCCGTTGCTAGGACTTGTTCCCCTGACATCCCTTCGTCAGGTGCCTAGCAGCCCTTCGCTAGGACTTATTTTCCTGACAACCCTTCGTCAGGTGCCTAGCAGCCCTTTGCTAGGTCTTATTTTCCTGACAACCCTTCGTCAGGTGCCTAGCAGCCCTTTGCTAGGTCTTTTCTTTCTGGCAGCCCTTCGCCAGAGCCTAGCGGCCCTTCGCTAGGTCTTAGGGTTTCCATGCCTAGCTTAACTAGGACTTTTCTCAGGCTTAGGTTACTTCTCCTTCGCTCCCCTTTGTCTGTTCAATATATTCCTGACTTAAGTACATTGTCAAACATTAAAACACATAAAGGAGAACATCATTGATGCAACTTGCACCAACAGTATCTAGACACTACGATTGGATCGTGGTAGCAAGTACCTCTTGGGAAAATGTAGGACTTACTTATCAGAAGATTGGGATACAATCCCAATTGTATGCACCCAGTATACCCCAACAAAATGGTACGGCAGAAGGAAAAGGTCTCTTATGGTGATGTTTAGGACAATGATGAGTTGCTCTGAGTTATCGGATTCGTTCTGGGATATGCTCTGGAAACGGCAGTGTACATACTTGATACCATCTAGGTCAATACTCTCTACTCCCATAGAAATGTGGACTGGGCAAAAGCCTAGTCTAAGACATATTTAGATTTGGGGTAGTTTAGCAGATCTGCTGAAGGGAGATACTGATAAGTTGGAAACTCGTGCAGAAGTGCGTCTGTTCATAGGCTATCCTAGAGGGACAAAAGGTGGTCTGCTCTATAGTCCTAAGGATCAGAAGGTAATCGTTAGCACGAATGTTAGATTCTTAGAAGAAGACTATGTGATGAACGATAAGCCCATGAGTAAAAGTTATTCTTGAGGAATAAAAGGGGGACATTCTGACCTTAGTACCAACTATACAAGAGGATATACCATAAGTCACTGCACCGCGTGTCACAGAAGATACACAGGTGATACCTCGTCGTAGTGGGAGGGTTGTTCATGTTCTTGGGAGAGTCTTCGGACCTAGTCCCTGACGGCCATGAATTAAGATCCCTGGACCTATGACAAGGAACATTCGCTTTCATAAGATAATCCAGTCATATGGATTTGTTCAAAGTCCGAATGAGACTTGTGTATATTAGAAATGTGACGGAAACGTAGTGGTATTTTTGTACTATACGTAGATAATATTTTATTGATTGACAACAATAACAAAGTATTATCAGACGTAATGGTATGATTGTCCAAACAGTTGATATGAAGGACTTAGGAGAAGCAGGATACATCCTTGGGGATCAAAGTTCTAAGGCATCATCAGAGAAGGATGTTGTGCTTATCCCAAGCTTCATAGAAAGACACTGTCCTTACTCGTTTTAGCTGCAAGAAAGGTTTTGTACTTTTCAGCCATGGAGCTGCTCTATCTAAGGAGATGTATTCTAAAACATCTAAGGAGATAGAGGAGGTGAAGGCGGTTCCTTATGCATCGGCTGTAGGAAGGCTCATGTATGCTATAAACGAGACCGGATATCTACTTTGCCGTGGGCATGGTTACCAGATATCAGAATAGCTTAGGTTAAGGAAATTGGATTACGGTAAAAGCATGTATTAGTGTCTGAGAAGGACTAAGGATTATATGCTGGTTTACCGGGCAGACCAATCTGGTGTGGGATTATACGGATACAGACTTCCAATTGGATAGGGGCAAAATATAAGTATTCCTCGGGGTTTTGTGTTTACTTTAGGAGGTGGAGCCATAGTATGGAAGAGTGTCAAGCAGAAATGCGTGGCGGACTCCACCATGGAAGCTAAGTATGTGGCAGCCTCAGAGGCAGCCAAGGAAGTTGTATGACTCAGGAACTTTATGATGGACTTGGATGTGATTCCTGGTTTGCCCAGATCTATCACAATCTATTGTGATAACAGTGGTGCAGTTGCAAACTCGAAGGAACCACGAGCCTATAAGGCAAGTAAACACATAGAGCGCAAGTACCACCTAATACGAGAGCTCATAAAGTGAGGAGAAATAGCTGTCGCCAAGATTGCATCGGAGGACAACCTGGCGGATCCTTTCACTAAGGCCCTTCCGGCGAGAGCTTTTGATCGGCATATGGAGGATATGGGTGTAAAATCCAACACGTTTTTCTCACTCTGAAAAATTCTTCGGGAAAATTTCCTAGAGTTCCGGGGAGTCTAAGAGACTAAACAAAAATCCTAAGGGCTTGGGGGTTAACGTGGTTAGAAGTTTAATATTTTAAGGGGTTGATGAGTAAGGAATTCTAAACCCTAAGGACAGAAATGTAAAATGACCAAACATGGGTGGACTAAAATGGAAAAAGGGTGAATATAAATGGCTGATTAGGGCTCAGGCTTGTTGCTCGCGTCTTCTTCCCTACCGATCGAAGCCGCCACCATCGCTGCCTCCCTCCATCTCGATCGACATTGGCGACAAACGCCGCCACTCCCACCTCCACACGGGCGCTAGCTTCGGGAATCAAGGGAGACAACCCTCGATCTTACCTCGGTGGCTTCGGAGCTCACCCTCATCGGTCGTGCCACGGTGGAAGTCGGCGGTCCAGCCAACGCCTAGCCTCTACATCGATCGGAGGCAACGAGAATAGGGAGGAGATCTCCATGTGTCCGTTGAATGATCTATAGCCAGGGAAGAGGGAAATTGATTGCAAGCCACTTCCGTCACACCTCTGCCTTGATCACTCTTCTTCTCCACTTGATCGACATTGGCACCCTCACCGATCGTTGCATTATCACCAGATGTAAGCAAGGGTGACCTCCCCGATGGTGTGAGCCTTCCTCCGATCTTCTGGTGAATTGGAGGCTAGTATTTCCATTGGGACAAGCTGGAAGTTACGCTCTTGGTGCTTCTTCATCAACTGAGTTGACCTCGCCGGAACCGGATCAGAGGAGTGTCACTGGCGCCGACTCAGGTAAGGAGTGATTGCTTAAGATTTTGCTTGCATGAAATCTGAGTTGGATTGCTTAGGATTAGGTTGGATGAACTGGTTTGCTAGTCGAGCTATAGCTCCTGTTACTGATTTCGTTTTGGATAAATTAGGTTGTATTGAGGAATTACATTTTTGGGTTACTTGTGAGTGTTAGAGATTAGTTTCACACCATGTAAATCCTAATCTAGCATGATTAGGATAGGTTTAAGGGTAATTGAGGATCATGTCTCATTATGATGGAGAGGTTATGATTCGGTTAAATTTGGGATTTATCATTAGGATTAGGACGATCCTAATAAGGTTGTGTTACATTAGCTATTTGGTATTGGTGTAGTTAATTATGTTACTTGGGATTGAGGGTTGGACCTAATTTCAATTACGAGAAGTAATTAGAAACCGTGCCATTTAATCAGGCGTAATTAAATGGAAAAGGATGGATTAGGTTAACCCTAAAACGGATAAGGGATTAATTAGCTAGTTGTTATTTTTGTAATAGCTAATTAAATATATCCTTGATACAGGAGCTTGATTGGATTATTGGCGGGTGGTTCTATCGCGTTTGATACGGATTTCCACTCTTGGAGGCGGGTACCCTTTGACTTATCTCTTTTGATATTGTCATGTTGTTATGCATATACTGTTATAGATAGCAGTAAGATTATACGCTATACTGGTTTATTATGCTTGTTCTGGATGCTTGTTGTTTATCCCTGAGTTATTATGCTGTTAGTTCCATACAGTCTCAGGTATTGTCATCTCTATATGTATGCTTAGAGATCGTGATGTATCCCCTACATTTGACCATGATGGATCTGTAGTTTCCGGCCAGTATACCTTGTAGGTTACCTGTATTTCCTGTGATAGGATTCAGACTGAGACCTAGTATACTGAGGACTTGGTGAGGGAGGTATGTGTATCTATCATACACCATCCTTGAATTGTTGCATGCCGGTGATCAGCGACTCCCTTTTGGTTGAGCCTATCGTCTTCCGGTACATGATATGCGCACACGGCCACTCATGGGTTAGTGGATACCGTAGGATGTGCGCATTTGCCCTGTATTGCTCCGTTCGACCACTATTTGGAGGGTGAGCGCGGGCGTGGTAGCAGCCAGGGATCCCTTCTCGTACTGAGCCACGAGGAGATGAGAGCTTGACTCCCCCATTGCTTGGGGTAGGAGCGGAGTCTCCACCAGCATCCTGTCCACCCGGTCACCTAGGAGCAGTGATAGCAGGGTGCGTACAGTTGTCATAGCCCTACCCGTTCAGACGTCCCTATGACAGGTGTACGTTGATCTGACTGGTGTCAGGGGTGACACATGTCATTGCACCATGTGCATATTTTGCATCGTGCATTGTTTGCTGCACTTGATTTCTGCACTTGTTTGACATGGCATATTCTGGAGACTTGTTATCTGAGATTATATGTCTATTGGTATTCCATTGGTATTTATTACCCTTTTTACAGGTTAGATGGATTCAGGTGTGTATCTACCTCAGTATGTTCAGTACTAGTCTTTCCTTACTGTTGATATGAGACTGTATTAGCTGAACTCTTATTGTTAGTATAACTTTCTATGCATATCTGTTGGGTATTCGCTGAGTTATGGACTCACCCCGTTGCCATATATTTTTATTTCAGGGTGATGCCTGCCGGGAGAGCCCTAGCCGCCAGTCCCCAGCTCGAGAGGAGCTTTGCTTTGTTTTAGTTTGTGTTGATTTACGGTTATGGACCCTATGTTATATACTTTGCTTCCGTTGCCATGTTTCGAACATGTATTCATGTTTTATTCGATGGTATTGTACTTTTGAGTCCTATGTTGGACTTCGTGCGGTTTTGGCTTTGTTCCTGCCCCCTGGCAGCTCAGGTGAGTTCGTACTTTGGTTTTGCGATGGTTATAGTCATATATATGTTGTTTCTGCATGGATTTGAGGCCTGAGGCCATTTAACTGCGTGGCTGTGTTATTTGTATCTGTGTGTATGTGTAAATTGTCCGCCGGACAGGGGAGGTGCTGTCCGATTCTCTATTGGATCAGCGGCTCCAGGGTCTCGGGGCGTGACAATGGGAGTCAGATGTATGGCTGTGTGAGGACAGCAGAGTCTTTGAGTATAAGTGGGAGATTGTTAGGATGTATACTAAAAGACTTGTCCTTTTATTTAAACATCCACAATTTGAAAGAGAATCAAGACAACACAGTTGCATGTTTAAATTAATATATGCATACAGTCTCATACTTTGTATTGTAGATAACATGGTGTGTGGTGACACACAAAAGATCATGTTATCAGTCCCTTTCATTGTATAAGTAGAGGCTCACAACTGAGATGGAGTTGGACAAACCATCGAGATGGTTGTAGTGTAATTAGGTGTGGTTATCTTGATCATAGAATTATACTAGTGTGCTTTGTGTGCATTGAGCATGACCAAAATAGAGGTGATCCAATTTGTACTAAATTTATAATTGGATCTAACCTTGGATTATTATGGAGTACAATCTCTAAATCCCGATATAATAACGGGCACGTATATTTAGTATTTTATTTCTTTGATTTACCAATGAGTGAGATTTATTCTGTTAAATCGATAGGCCCGGTAAGTTGTGAAATAATATTAATTATATGTGTGCCATTGATTATTGATGGAATCCGTATCCTGGTGAGTCGGGATGATGATGCCCCCTTGATGAGCTCATAAGGTTCATCATGTTAAACCCTGCAGGTGGATTTGATCCAACATGATGATAAGGTTGAGTGGTACTAGTCAAGGAGTTAGAAGTTGATTAATTAAAATTGTCAGTAAATTAAATTAATCAACGGGCATTCGATATCTTAAATACGGGGAGATAGATGTACTCATAATAGGTGGAGCCCATATGAAATTATGGGGGTTGGTGAGGAAGTTCAATGAAGATCCTTTGGTGGAATGAATCTTCATTAATGGATCGGATTTGGATTCATTAGCAGGCCAAGACCCAACTCCTCCTCTTGGTCCCTACCTTAGCCCTATATATATCCCATGGGATCAAGAAACCAAGGCTAATCCAATTATTCATCTACCCTAAACCTCTTCCCTTTCTCTCTCTCCCCCTTCTCTCTCCTAGGGCGTGCGGCAAGAGGGAAGAAGAGCTTTCTTCTTCCTTCATCTTTCCTTCTCCCCTTCTCAACCTCTCGGTTGCCGGCTCCTACTAGACAAAGGGAGAGATCTTCTCTCCCTTTTGTGGTGTGCGGCGAGGGAGGGAGGGGGTCCGACGGCCGGCGCAAGGAGAGTAGGCGGCGGGGCCTTAGTGTGCTCGGGCGGTTGCATGGGAGAAGAGAGGAAGAGAGATCTTCCTTGTGTGCTTTGTGCCATGTGATAGGAAGAGGAAGAAGAGGTTGGAGAGGGTGGTGGTGAAGAAGAAGAGCTTTCCTCTTCATCTCCTTCATCTTCTTCTTCTCGGTGTGGCCGACGGCTAACCCTAGTCCTAGGGTTTTGATCGGCGCGTGAGGAAGCGGCTAATTAGAGACCCTTGGTGATTCTGATTCTTGGTAGCTCTTCGCCCACACGATGTCCAAGAGGGAAGGGACATAAGGTAGAAGACTACGAGGTAAAGAGAGGTGTATTTCTCTCTTGGTTCCCTTGATTAGTTTTATCATTTCATGTGGCTTGTTAATTAATTATTATGTTCTTGATTATTTGTTAATCATTGTTAACAATTAATTATTGGACCCCGATAATAAACACAAAAATCGGCGATCCACTCGTCGTCTTTTCCGCGGTCGATCGGTTAGGCGAATTACAAGGCTCGATCGTTGAGATTGGCCAAGTTGTAATTCGAACCGATCGATACGATGACGAGATGGTCGTTTGGGAGACGGGTCTCCATTCGGATTAATTTTTAATCCGTAGATATGGGGAGGTCTCTCAAGGACGACCATGTATTCACTTAGGAAACCCGCCATGCCATACCCAACAAGAAGTTCTAACTTCAGTACCAACGGTACAGGAGGACATACCACAAGTGTCTGCACCGTGTGTCACAGAGGATATACAGGTAGTACCTCATCGTAGTGGGAGAGTTGTTAGACAACCTGATAGATTCATGTTCTTGGTAGAGTCGTCAGACTTGGTCCTTGGTGAACATGAACCTGATCCTTGGACCTATGACGAGACACTCTAAGATAAAGATGCGGTATCTTAGCAAAAGACTATGAATTCTAAGATAGAATCTATGGATTCTAATCAGGTCTGGGAGCTAGTAGAACCACCTGATGGTGTAAAAGTCATTGGATGGAAGTGGATCTACAAATGAAAGAGAGGATCAGATGGGAAGGTGGAAACCTTCAAAGCAAGGCTTGTTGCGAAGGGGTATACTCAGAAAGAGGGTATCGATTATGAGGACAGCTTTTCGCTAGTAGCCATGCTTAAGTCTATCCGGATTCTATTGTCTAATGTCGCTCATATGGATTATGAGGTTTGGAAGATGGATGTCAAGACAGCTTTCCTTAATGGAAGTCTTGAGGAAAACATCTATATGAAGCAACCAGAGGAATTCATAGCAAAGGACAAAGAGTATCTTGTGTGTAAGCTTAATCGATCCATTTATGGAGCAAGCTTCAAGATCTTGGAACATCCTCGTTGATGAGGTAATCCAATCTTATGGATTTATTCAAAGTCTGGATGAGTCTTATGTATACAAGAGATGTGATGGAAATGTACTGGTATTTCTTGTACTATACGTAGATGATATTTTGCTCATTGGCAACAATGTCAAAGTGTTATCAGACGTAAGGGTATGGTTGTCCAAACAGTTTGATATGAAGGACTTGGGAGAAGCTGGACACATCCTTGGGATCAATGTTATAAGGGATCGCAAGAAAAGGATGTTGTGCTTATCTCAAGCTTCATACATTGACACTATCCTAGCTCGTTTTAGCATGCAAAACACCAAGAAAAGTTTTCTACCTTTTCGGTATGGAGTACCTCAATCTAAGGAGATGTGTCCTAAAACATCAAAGGAGATAGAGGAGATGAAGGCGGTTCCTTATGCTTCGGTTGTAGGTCCTGGTTTCGGTTGTGCATGGGAATCCTCTCCATGCCCCCGGATTAAAATTTTATTAATTAAAACAAATCCGGATGGAGATGAATTACCCAAGCAACCGTTTCATCATCGTACTAATTAACTTGAGTGATTGCTTGAACAAAAGTGTTATTCAAGCAATCTAACTCGTCTAGTCGACTAGCCGCGGAATAGACGATGAATAGATCGCCAGTTTTTGTGTTTATCATCGGGGTCCATGTTAATTAGCAACAAACAATAAACTAGATGCAAGAAGGAACCATAAACAAGAAATATACCTCTTATTTACCTCGCAATCTTCTATCGTATGTCCTACCCTTTTCTTGGACGTCGTGTGGGCGACGATCTTCCAAGAAATGAAGTCACCAAGGCAAAACCCTAGCTTTATTTCCCTTTCTTCTTCCTTGCGTCGTAACCCTAGGGTTTCCTTGTGCTTGCGACACAGGCCAAAAAGGAGGAGAAACCTCCTTTGTTTGCTTGCTTCGGCATCAAGAGATGAAGAGGAGAAGGAAGAAGAGGAAGAACTCTTCTTCTTCCTTGAAACCCTAGTCGTCGAAACCTATTCCTCTTCCTTGCTTGCCGCCGGCCACCTTCAAGCCAAGGTGGTGCCGCCTCCTTCTTCTCCACTTGCTGTCATGCCTTTTAGGGAAGAAGAGAAGAGAAGGAGGAAGAGAAGATGAAGAAGCAATGCACCTCTTCCTTCCCTAATCCCTTGCGCCGCTTCCATTCCTTCAACTTGCGCTGGCCGAAAACCTAGGAGATAGAGAGGATGTGAGGAGAGAAAAGAGAGGCCCTTGGGTTGTGTTGTATGGTATGCCTTGGTCTCATGACTCATGAGGTATATATAGGCTACAATAGGGATCGTGAGGAGGAGTTGGGTCTTGGCCTCCTAATGGATCAAAACCCAATCCATTAATGATAATCCAATCCACTAAAGGATTATCATCGAACTACCTCACCAACCCCTATAATTAAATATGAACTCCACCTATTATGTGTACAAATTCTCCCCGTGTTTAAGATCTCGAATGTCCATTAATTAATTAAATTACTGATAATTTACTTAATTAATATCTAACTCCATGAGTAGTACCACTCAACCTTATCATCATGTCGGACCAAGTCCACCTACAGGATTTACATAATAAACTTTATGAGCTCATCAAGGGGACATCATCATCTTGACGCATCAGGACACGGTTTCCTTCATATAATCAACGACACACCATGTAAATAATATTATTTCCTAATTTACTGATCTATCGATTTAACAAATAAATCTCACCCATTGGTAAATCAAAGAAATAAATATTAAGTACATGTGTCCGTTATTATATCGGGATTAAGAGCATGTACACCATAATATCTAAGGTCTGATTCAATTATATAGTTAGTATAAATTGAATCACCTCTATATCGATCCTGCTCAATACACACAAAGTATACTAGTGTAATTCTATGGTAAAAATAAACCAATACCAAATTACACTACAACCATGTCAATGGTTTGTCCAAAACCATCATGGTTGTGAGCCACTACTTATACTCTATAAGGGACTGATAACATGATCTTCTGTGTGACACCACACTCCATGTTATCTGCAATGTAAAGTATTAGACAATAGCATATATATTTCAAATATCAAATGCAAACAATGATCATGTGATTCTCATTCCTAAATATAGATGTTCGTACAAAAGCTAGACTTTTAGTATACATCCTAACACTTTCTGAGTATACCCCTTCGCAACAAGCCTTGCTTTGAAGGTCTTGATGGTTATAGCTAGGGTATGGCTTGGTGGTTTCCTAAGCGAACACGGGGTCGAACATGAGAGACCTCTCCATGTCTACGGATTAAAAATTTAATCCGAATGGAGACCCGTCTCCCAAACGACCCTCTCGTCATCGTATCAATTGATTCAAGTCACAACTTAGCCAAACTCAAGGGTAAGGCCTTGTAACTTTCTGAATCAAGTGACTGCGGAAAAGACGACTAATGGATCGCCGGTTTTTGTGTTTATAATCAGGGTCCATGACACAATTAATTATCAATATTAATTAACAATTAATTAAACTATGATAATCAATTAAAACACATGCGATGATAAAATAATCACATGAAACAACAAAGAAAATAAAGAGGAGCCAAAGAGAAATATACCTCGTCTTTTACCTCACAATCTTATACCGTATGACCCTCCCCTCTTGGACATCGTGTGGGTGGCGAGCTACCAAGACGCAGAGTCACTAAGGCTTGCAATTAATCCTCCTATCTTCTTCCTTACTTTGTGCCAACCAAAAACCCTAGGTTAGGGTTTTGCCGCCGGCAACCCTTCAAGGAAGAAGAACAAGCAAGAGGGAAGAAGACCTCTTCTTCCTCACAACAACCCTATCCGACCTTCTCCACCGCTTCCTATCCCGCGGCTCCAAGCTCATAAGGAAGTTGACAATGTCTCCTTCTTTCTTCCTATTTGCGCCGACCAACTAAGAATAAACCTAGCTGCCGCCAGCCAACCATGGAAGAAATCCTTCCTCTCCCGCCACCACCTACATCTCCACCCTCCTACAGCTGCCAACCAATCAAGAGATGAAGAGAAGAAGGTTGGCCCCTCCTCAGGTTGGCGCCGGAACCCTTGCTTGAAGGGTTTCGGTGCCGCAACCCTTTTATGGATTTGGTGACGCCGCCGACTGGTTCTCCTCCCACCGGAGCTCGCTCCGGCCAAGAAGAACAGGAGGAAGCCCTCCCTCTTCCTACAGCCAAGCCTCAGATGGAGAGAAAAAAAAGAGAGGAGAAGTGGAGCTCTTCTCCTTCTTCTTTAATGTCGCTGGCCACCCTAAAGGAGAGAAGGAGAGAGAGAGGCTTAGGGTTTTTTTAATGTGGATTAATTCTTGAATTAATTAGAGATTAATTAGCCTTGGTTTCATGACTCCTATGGGGTATATATAGGGCTATGGTAGGGACCATGAGGAGGAGTTGGGTGTTGGCCCGCTAATGGATCCAAATCCGATCCATTAATGGAGATCCATTCCACTAAAGAATCCCCATTGAACTTCCTCACCAACCCCCATATTTTCATATGGGCTCCACCTATTATGAGCACATCCATCTCCCCGTGTTTAAGATATCGAATGCCCGTTGATTAATTTAAATTACTGATAATTTTAATTAATCAACCTCTTGATCCTTGACTAGTACCACTCAACCTTTTCATCATGTTGGACCATAGTCCACTTGCAAGATTTAACATGATGAACCTTATGAGCTCATCAAGGGGGCATCATCATCCCAACTCACCAGGACACGGATTCCCTCAATAATCAACAACACACCATGTACATAACATTATTTTCAAACTTAGCGGGCCTATCGACTTAACAGAATAAATCTCGCCCATTGGTAAATCAAAGAAATAATAATTAAATACACATTCCCGTTATTATATCGGGATTTAGAGATTGTACTCCATGATAAAACCAAGGTCCAATCTAATTATAAAGTCAGTATAAATTGGATGACCTCTATTTTGGTCCTACTCAATGCACACAAAGCGCACTAGTGTAATTCTATGGTTAAGACAAACCACTCCTAATTACACTACAACCATCCCGATGGTTTGTCCAACTCCATCTCGGTTGTGAGCCTCTTACTTATACTTCTGCAAGGAACTGATAACATGATCTTCTGTGCGTCACCACACACCATGTTATCTACAATGCAAAGTATGAGACATTTTGTGCATATACTAATATAAATATGCAACGTGTGATTTTGTGATTCTCTTTCAAAATGTAAATGTTCTTAACCAAAAGCAAGACATTTAGTATACATCCTAATAGGTCTCAATCTTCCCGTCTGTTAGTGATATGAGAGAAGTGTCCTAAGGCAATCGCCTTATGATTGTAAACATTTATTTTAATAAATGATAATTCACTATTTGAGTATACATGTTTGTGTATTTGATTGGGATCTTAAACTCATCTACTGAATGTCCGCAATACAACTCACAACATAAGAGAATTTGTGATGAGATCACAACTTGTGATTATCTCTATATGTGCAAATGTGAAGTATTGAAAATATCCCTAGTCGACGAATTGATAAAAACGGACACTATCAATTCTGTTGAGACTAGCATGGGTTATTCTCTAATCAGCTGATTTTCACTGGCTGGTGACATTGGGATGTCCGGAGATAAACATGGATGCTAGTTAAGGGAACTAGTTCATTGGAGTGACTAGCTGTAAAACTTCATATGGTTATCTATAAAGATATGTCAATGAAGTTCTTACTGCAGCTTAAGTGCGATGTTCCTTTGACTTGCGGTGTTCAAGTCATCTTGGTCATGGAGACTTATACTTTAACATCTTAAGCAAGCATCTCCAAGGAGGTGTGGACCCAGGATGATTGGGTATAAGCCAAAGTGCCCGAAGATGTTTGAGCAGCCTACAAAGGATTCACCACTCCTTGCGAAGAGATGTATACCCAGGCCTATCGTCGGATTGTTACTCAAAAACCTCTGGCCAGAGTATATCATGTTTAGAGTGCGAGTCTCTTACATGAGAGTAATTAGAAATCCAAAGGACGAGAAAGACACTACTTGGGCTAGGTGTGACGTAGTCAGCCTAGTGGGGACTGACACCATAGACCGTGTCCTGAACCAATTGGTATAAGGTGGTGAAGGGAATGGGGCACGATTTAGTAGAGCTGCTGAAGGGTTTCAGAATAATTTCTTCTGAGGTCAAACCGTTGATCTTTCGATTAATTGGGGATCATGATGTACTACTAGGTGCCACTCATGATCGTTCTATAATTGGTTGATTATAGACGACCAATATAAATCAAAAGCCTATTTAGTCACACGCACTACGAGTAATCCGAGGGATTTAAAACGAGTTGAAAATTGGATTTTCCGATCAAGAGAAATAAGTCGAATCTGAGTTAGTCAGAGGCGCAATGGAAGCTAAAAATGGCTAAGTCTTTTGAAGGCTTTTTGGGCGAATTAAATGAGTTTAATTCGCGACGGTTCGGGTTGGTTTGGCCGGCCAAAGAGGGTGTCAAAACCCCCTTTGGTGGCCGACCACAATAAGAGGAGAAAACCAATTAATTTTGGTTTAATTAATAAAATAAATCTAGTGCGATTTATTTTATAAATTATGGATAAATAAATTTGTATAGAGAAATTTATATAAATAAAATTTATAGAAATTTATTCTTTTATGGAAGATTAAAATAATCCATGAATTGGTTTATTTTAATTTTATAAAATCAATTATGAATTGATTTTTACATAAGGTTTATAAATTTCTTATAAAAATTTATTCCATAAAAGAAGAATTAGTTTTATTATAAATTGGTTTATAATAAAGACTCGGTTTAAACGGAATAATTAATAAGAAAATTTATAAGATAAATTTCTTATAACTAATTCCGTTAATTCCGTTAATTCGGTTTAGAGGGAGACTTAGCAAAGGAATTGCTACTATATAAAGGAACCAAAGGCTAGCCCTTATTCCTAATTAACTTATCATAGAGCTCTCCCTCTCTCTCTTAATCTCTTCTCCTCTCCCTCTCCCTCTCTTGCCTAGGGCCGGCGCCCACCCTAAAGGATTAGGGCCGAAGCACAAAGGACTCCTTGGAGGAGGCCGTGAGCTTCAAGAAGAAGAAGGAGAACCCGAACACGAAGAAGAAGAAGCGGATAGCGACTCCTCTCTTCTCGGAATTCGATTCCGTTACTTCGTTGGTTAGTTTCCTATATTTCCTCTCTTGTTCATCTAGTTGTGCCTTCCGAGAATCTAGTAGTTCTCGTCGGCACAAAACTCGTGACTTTGCGAAGTCATCCCGAAGAGAACTCTGCGTGGACGCGAATAGAGGCGGAGCTTCCAAGGGACGCTACGGTTGGATCTCGTCCCTTACTTCGAGTTACGAGAGGTACTTGGTAAATTTGTTTACTTTTCCACAAAGTTTTATTTTATGATTATGTCAACACACTATAAGGTTGCATGCTAGATACGAAGTTAAAATAATTTAGGAAATTATTTTATGCAAATTCTTCCGCTGCACGTAAAATTTAAAATTTTACGAACTCGTATCCTTGTCGACATGCACCCGGTCCCAACACCGTCTACTCCTCTCTTTTTTTTATAGATCCACTTGCATCCAATGACTTTTACACCATCAGGTGGTTCTACTAGCTCCCAGACTTGATTAGAATCTATAGATTCTATCTCAGAATTTATTGCCTTTTGTCGAACAATATAAAAGGAGATGTGTCATAAAACATCAAAGGAGATAGAGGAAATGAAGGCGGTTCCTTATGCTTCAGCTATAGGAAGCCTCATGTAAGCTATATTGTGTACAAGATCGTATATCTACTTTGCCGTGGGCATGGTTTGCAGATATCAAAGTAATCCAGGACAGGGACATTGGACTGCGGTAAAACATATATGAGAACGACTAGGGATTATATGCTAGTTTACTAGGCAGATCAATTACTCCCTATGGGTTATACGGATTCTGACTTCCAATCAGATAGGGATAAAAGTAAGTCTACCTCAGGGTAAGTGTTTACTTTGGGAGGTAGAGTCATAGTATGAAGGAGTGTCAAGAAGAAATGTGTGGCAGACTCCACCATGGAAGTTGAGTATGTGGCAGCCTCTAAGGCGACCAAAGAAGTTGTATGACTCAGGAATTTCTTGATGAGCTTAGATGTGATTCCTGGTTTGCCTAGAGATATCACAATTTCTTATGATAACAGTGGTGCAGTTACAAACTCAAAGGAACCATGAGCTCATAAGGCAAGTAAACACATAGAGCGCAAGTACCGCCTGATATGAGTGATTGTAAAACAAGATGTTGTTGTCGCCAAGATTGCATCAGAGGATAACTTAGCAGATCCTTTTACTAAGACCCTTCCAACGAGAGATTTTGATAGGCATGTGGAGGGTATGGGAGTCAGATGTATGGCAGTTTGATGACAACATAGTCTTTTAGTATAAGTGGGAGATTGTTAGGATGTATACTAAAAGCCTAGCTTTTGTATGAATATCTATATTTTGGAATGAGAATCACATTATCATTGTTTGCATTTTATATTTGATATATACATTCTATTGTCTAATACTTTACATTGTAGATAACATGGTGTGTGGTGTCACACAGAAGATCATGTTATCAGTCCCTTGTAGAGTATAAGTAGAGGCTCACAACCGAGATGGTTTTGGACAAACTATTGGGATGGTTGTAGTGTAATTTGGTATTGTTTTATCTTGACCATAGAATTACACTAGTACACTTTATGTGTATTGAGCATGACTGATATAGAGGTGATTCAATTTATACTGACTATATAATTGAATTAGACCTCAGATATTATGGAGTACATGCTCTTAATCCCGATATAATAACGGGTACATGTACTCAATGTTTATTTCTTTGATTTACCAATGGGCGAGATTTATTTGTTAAATCGATAGACCCAGTAAGTTGGGAAATAATATTATTTACATGGTGTACCATTGATTATAGAAGGAAATCATGTCCTGGTGAGTCAGGTTGATGATGTCCCCTTGAGGAGCTCATAAAGCTCATCATGTTAAATCCTGTAGGTGGACTTGGTCTGACATAATGATATGGTTGAGTGGTACTACTCATGGAGTTAGATGTTAATTAATTAAATTGTCAGTAATTTAATTAATTAATGGACATTCGATATCTTAAACATGGGGAGAATTTTGTACTCATAATATGTGGAGCCCATATTTAAATATGGGAGTTGGTGAGATAGATCAATGGTGATCCTCTAGTGGAATGGATCATCATTAATGGATCGGGCCTTGATCCATTAGGTGGCCAAGACCCAACTCTCCTCATGGTCCCTATTGTAGCCCTATATATACCCATGGAGTCATGAGACCAAGGCATCCAATTGATTATTCAACCCTAAGCCTCTTCTCTTCCTCTCTCTCTCCCTTCTCTCTCCTAGGGCACGCCGGCGGTGGAAGAAAGGAAGGAAGGAAGTTTACTTCCTCTTTCTTCCTCTTCTCTTCTCCTCTTCTCATCCCTTTGGTGGCCGGTGACTACTAGATAAAGGAAGAGCTCTTCTCTTCCTTTATGGTGTGCGGTGAGAAGAAGAGAAGGAGTACACGCCGGCACAAGGTGGTGGGCAGCTTTCTTCCTTCGTGGTGCTCGGCGCTGCGTGCTTGGAAGAAGGGAAGGGGAGGTTTTGTTCTTCTTTCTGGAGCTTGGCACCGCAAGATAGGAAGACAAGGAGGAGGTCAGTTAGGGTTCAAGAGAAGGAGAAGAACTCTTCTCTTCTCCTTCATCTTCTTCTTCCTCCATGAGGTGGCCGACGGCAACAACCCTAGGGCCTAGGGTTTTCGGCACAAAAAGAAGAGGAGTAGTTGGTGGTTTTGGTGACTTCGGTTCTTGGTAGATCGTCGCCTACAAGACGTCTAAGAGGGGTTATACAGTAGAAGATCGGGAGGTAAACGGGAAGGTATATCTTCTCTCATGGTTCCTTTGATCTTACTATTATTTGATTATTGATAATTAATTACTTCTTAATTATTGTTTAATTAATTATGTTAATTAATTGTCATGGACCCCTGTGATAAACACAAAAACCGGTGATCCACTCATCGTCTATTCCGTGGCTAATCGGTTGGACGAGATTGATTACTAGAACAACTTGTTTGTTCAAGTGGTTGCTCGAATCGGTTAGCATGATGATGAGATGGTCATTTGGAAAATTGTTCTCCATTCGAATTGAAAAATTTTAATCCGGGGACATAGAGAGGTTTCCCATGCGCGAGCTGGAATCCACGACCAACACTCCACACCTAAAACCAGCCGCAACCCTCCTCCACCCTTTGCTTGCCGCCGACCAACTTCAAGCTCAAAGAAGCGCCGCCGGCCACCACCTCTCTAACTCCTAGCTTGCGCACGCACTTAGGGGAGGAGAGGAGAAGAGAACAAAAGGAAGAGAAAGGAACTAAAACCCATCCCAACCTGAACCGACCTCCTTTCTTCCACCTTGCGCCAACGCCACAAGCTTGACCAAGGAGAGAGAGAGGAATAGAGAGGAGAGAAAAATTAGGTTATGTCTTGGATGTCCTTGGTCTCATGACACATGAGATATTTATAGGCTACAATAGGGACCATGAGGAGGAGTTGGGTCTTGACCACCTATGGATCAAATCCCGATCCATTAATGATGATCCAATCCACTAAAGGATCATCATTGAACTACCTCACCAACCCCCATAAATAAATATGGGCTCCACCTATTATGTGTACAAAATTCTCCCCGTGTTTAAGATCTCGAATGTCCATTAATTAATTAAATTCCTGACAATTTAATTAATTAATATCTAACTCCATGAGTAGTACCACTCAACCTTAACATCATGTAGGACCAAGTCCACCTGCAGGATTTTCATGATAAACTTTATGAGCTTCTCAAGGGGACATCATCAACCTGATGCATCAGGACACAGTTTCCTTCTATAATCAACGACACACCATGTAAATAATATTATTTCCCAACTTATCGGGCCTATCGATTTAACAAATAAATCTCGCCTATTGATAAATCAAAGAAATATATATTAAGTATATGTGCCCATTATTATATCGGGATTAAGAGCATGTACACCATAATATCTGAGGTCTGATTCAATTACATAGTCAGTATAAATTGAATCACCTCTATATTGGACCTGCTCAATACACACAAAGTGTACTAGTGTAATTCTATGGTCAAGATAAACCAATACCAAATTACACTACAACCATGTCAATGATTTGTCCAAAACCATCTAGGTTGTGAGCCTCTACTTATAATCTACAAGGGACTAATAGCATGATCTTCCGTGTGACACCACACACCATGTTATCCACAATGCAAAGTATTAGACAATAGCATGTATATATCAAATATAAAATACAAATAATGATCATGTTATTCTCATTCTAAAATGTAGATATTCATACAAAAGCTAAGCTTTTATTATACATCCTAACAGGTACATAAAGTCAATTTCTTAAAATCAAACATTTATTTTTCTCAAAAGATAAATAGACATCCCCCACTGCAATAGTCGCCACCTCCGTAGCATTGCCCATGTAGATAGTAATCTCACCCTCATGCAGTCGTCGGGTTCCTAGAACCCCTACAACGAATTGTAGACATGATCAGTGGCTCCCGTATTACACACCAGGTACCGGTAGATAACACCGCTAAACATGTTTCAACAACTAAGGCATAAGATTGCCTAGGAGCCGGATTCTAGTTTTCGAAGAGTTCCCTAAGATTGAGCATCATGTTATACGCAGTAGCGAAGGCCTGATGTTGATGTTGCAATACATTTGACGTGGAAGCCAAAATGTAATACCGCGTCATCTCATTTGCCTTTATCCACTTCCTATAACTCTCTTTCTCCTCTTCATTAGAATCATCTCTAGGCTTAGGGGGACAGACCTCAATGAGTACAAATTTGTACTCCTCAACAGTCAAGACAATATCCATGTTCTATTTCCAATTTATGTAGTTGGTGTTAGGATGTATACTAAAAGTCTTGCTTTTGGATAAAGAACATCTACATTTTGAAAAGAGAATCGCAAAATCACACGGTGCATATTTAGATTAGTATGTGCACAAAATGTCTGACACTTTGCATTGTAGATAATATGGTACGTGGTGTGGCACAGAAGATCATGTTATCAGTTCCTTGCAGAAGTATAAGTAAGAGGCTCACAACCGAGATGAAATTGGATAAACCATCGGGATGGTTATAGTGTAATTAGGTGTGGTTTGTCTTAACCATAGAATTACACTAGTGCACTTTATGTTGGTGCAGACAGCACCCAAGTCGAACCTTGGTTTTGATAATGGCAAAGGGTTCAAAAGTTAAGATGCTATTTTTATCTAACATGTTACTTGAGTGTGCAGATTGAAGTCCTAGCGAAGGACTGCTAGGCACCTAGCGAAGGACTGCTAGGCATCGAAACCCTAAGACCTGGCGAAGGACAGCTGGGCATATAGCGAAGGGCTGCTAGGAGTCTAAGTCCTAGCGAAGGACTGCTAGGCACCAGGCGAAGGACTGCTTGGTAACAAAAACCTGGCGAAGGATTGCCAGGCACCAGGCGAAGGACTGCTTGGTAACGAAGACCTGGCGAAGGACTGCTAGGCACCTGGCGAAGGACTGCCGGGCAAAAGTCCAACCGGAGGAGTCGGTTGGCAACAGGTAAATTCTCTTGAGAGGAGTAGGTGAGGATGCGTTCCCCGTTGAGGGAACAGTAGACATCGGTTCGACCTAGGGTTCCATTTTGGAGACTCAAAGTTAGAACCAAGACAGCTACGGTTGTAAAATTCACTAACATTCTTGCTTTATGTTGTTTGGTACTAACCCTGGATGCAGGACCGAAGGAACGAGTTTCTGTAACTCAGAACGCCCCATAGGAGAGGGGCAGATTGCTGGGTAGGGCGCCCCAGAGGTCCCGGGCGCCCCCAAGGTGAAGGTAAAACAAGTTGAGCAAGAAAATGCTTCCGAAGCTCACTGGGCCAGGCGCCCCCAAGCTCCCGGGCGCCCACGTGGTCCCAGGCGACCCGGATGCCTCGGGCGCCCTGGGTCAAGCCAACGAAGCAATTGGATTGAATTCAGCCGAGAAACCAGCATGACCAAGTCAAGAAGGGCGCCCCCTGTGTCCCGGGCGCCCCCGTCAAACCTCGAGCCCGATCCTGGAGGGATAAGGGCTGACCGAGTTCCAGATGAAGGTTTGCGGATCGAGAGACACATGGAGGGTGACCCCAACGTCCCGGGCGCCCCCAGGTGCACTATAAAAGGGGCTCGACCCCCAAGGCTTCGAACAACACTTTTTCCAACGCCTCAACACTCATCGCTCAAGCGCTCTGTTCCGAAAACTTCTAATCTCGAGGTTCTAGCGCCGACGACGACCCTACGCACCGAAGAACGATCCACACCGGGCGTCGGTAACGAAGAGTTGAATTTTTTCTTTTACTGCAATACTACTGTACAACTTTCTGTAAAACTTTGCACATTATAGAATTGCCCGCAGTAAACGGTCAAGGACTGTGGGCCTTGGAGTAGGAGCCGACCGTGACTCCGAACACAGTAAAAAATCTTGTGTTCGCGTTTGTTGTTTTAATTTTCGCTGTGCATTCTCCATCTTATAATACAAAACGGTTTTACGATATTCACCCCCCTCTATCGTATTCTATTGATCCAACAAGTGGTATCAGAGCGGGGAAGCTCAAATTTGGTGCAACCACCAATTTGAGGGTTTTTTGGATTTTTACGAAATATTTTTTTTAATCGAATTTTTATTGTTGATCGAGGTTGGTGCAACACCACTCGATAAAATTGTTTTATCTTTCTCCCGCACCGCTAATCCAAGACCAAGTCTTGGGACATTTTTTCTTTTCATTCTCTTTTTAGAAAATAACTCCTAAATTGCCATGCAAGAAGGCTTCAGTACCGCCAGACCACTGCTTTTCAGTGGGGAGAACTTCTCCTACTGGAAAAGTCGGATGGAAGTCCACCTGAAAACTCAGGTGGACATGTGGATAATAATCCAGTATGGTCTGGACATCCCTAAAAATGCTGACGGAGTGCCACAATCCTACACCGAATGGGATACCACCCTAAAAAGGAAAATTGAAGCCGACGCCAAAGCAACTCAAACACTTCAATACGGCCTAACCAAAGAGGAGCTGAACCGGGTAGGTCCATTCAACAGTGCAAAAGAACTCTGGGGTAAGCTAATTGAGTTGCACGAAGGAACCTCCGACACCCGAATCAGTAAGAGGGACCTACTACTGAACAAGCTGTATACCATCAAGATGAACGACAGCGAATCAGCAACTCAGCTCCACGCCAAAATTCAGGAGCTGATGAACGGTCTACACACCATCGGTCACAAGGTAGAAAACCGTGACCTGATCAGGTATGCTCTTAACGCCTTCCCTAGAAATACTTTGTGGGCATCTATGGTAGATGCGTACAAAGTTTCAAGGGATTTGTCTAAAATTAAACTAGATGAATTATTTTCAGAACTCGAATTACATGAACAGACTAACTACAATCTGGTCGAGAAAGGCATTGCTTTTGTTGCAGGTAAAACTGGAAAGATGACCAAGAAGAAACCTCAACCTGCACCCGAGTCTGATTCAGACTCAGACTCAGAAGAAAGCGAAGGAACTCGACCTAAGCTGGTTCGGCTAGCCCGAGACTACTACAAGGAACTAAAAAACCAGACCAACAGAAGGAAAGCCAGCCGAAGAAAGGAAGAACCAGCTGATCCTTCAAATGAAAAGAACAAACCAAATGTGACCTATTATGAGTGCAAAAAGAATGGTCATTACAAGACGGAATGCCCCAATCTGAAGGAAACAAAGAAGATAAGAAAGAAGAAGGCCCTTCAGGCAACGTGGGATGAGTCCTCCTCCTCCTCCGAAGAAGAGGCCCCACAGTCGAACTTGCTCGCACTAACCGCCTCCGAAGAAATCGAGACCGAGTCAGAATCAGAGCCGGAAGACGGAAACCTCACGTTTTCAGAGGATGGCGAAATCACTGTAAGTGGGTTCACTAGAAATCAATTAACCGAATTAATTGCCTATCTTTCTCGAGACCTGGCGAAAGCCAAAATCCGAGTCGAATCTCTCTGACAGGAAGTAAAACTCTTGAAAGAGGGAGCTGACTCTAGATCCTTAATTGAGAAGGTTCAAGAAGGAACCTCTACTCAGTTGAAAAACTTGAGAAAGAGAACTCCTCCTTGAAAACTCAAGTCAAGGACCTTAGGGTAGCCTTAGAACGATTCACTTATGGTTCCAAGGGTCTTGACATGATCCTTGGAAAACAGAAGTCGGTTCTAAATCGATCCGGATTAGGCTATAGAACCAAGTCTAGACAAAGATCATACTATGCTGTACTGAATCAGTCAGACCTAAAATTCAGGCATGGGTACCCAAACTGTGCCTGAACAAACAAACTGGATCAAATCAGTATTGGATCCCCAAGGACAAGATTCACATCTTGCCGAACCATTATCGTGGCTTTAGTCCAGGGGGAGCCAAATTAAAAACAATATTAATAGTTAGATAAATTTCTATTCTTATTTTAATTTGCATGATTGCTTGTCTATTTAATTTCTGCAATTTACCATGCATAGACTTAGGACTGGTTAGTTTAAGGACCGAACCAATTAACTGAAATTTGAACAACCTGGTATTGGGTGGCGGTGAGATGATAGTACGTTAGGGAAGCCTCTTCTAATAAGGTCAAGTATACTCTACTTGGTCTCTTTAGACTGGTGAAACTAGCCGAAGCTACCGATCCAAGACCCAAACTAGTTAGACCAGAATTTTTCAAAAAATAATTTTGAAAATGAATTCGTTGAAAGGCTTTGTCAAGGAAAGGGTTGATGATCCAATAAGGCTACGGCCAAAGAAGGCCTAGTGCCTCGCCAAGACCTGGAAGCCAATTTTTGAAATTCAAATTCAAGTTATTCTTTGTCAAATTCAAATCTAACACAAATTTTCAGTCAATTGTAGATTCAAACACTCTTTTTCAAAATAAATTCAAAACAATTGTTTTCAAAATTAATTTAACTTTTTTCAAAATAAATCATGATTTTTCAAAATAATTCTATCTATTCAAAACCTGTCTCACAAAAACCCATAAGGCTAACGTGATTGACAACACTAGATTGTGTGAGACATACTAGATTGTGAAAATCAATTTAGGCTATTCCTGATTCTAATTGGATCCAAATCAACAAAACTCTTTATGTGTAGGATCATAAAAATTTGGACCAATGGATGTTGGATAGAGGGTGCTCCAGACACATGACTGGGGATAAATTGAAATTCACCAAACTCAAGTTCAAAAACCTAGGCTCAGTAGCATTTGACAACAATGCTACACTCAAGGTGATTGGGTCAGGTAACATTGAACTTAAATCTGACTTTGTTATTAAGAAGGCTCTTTTGGTTGAAGATTTTAAATTTAACTTGCTTAGCATAAGTCAATTGTGTGATACTGGTTATGTAGTTACCTTTACCAACTCTAACTGCCTGATTAGAAACTTGCAAGACTCAGAAATCATGCTTAAAGGCACTAGGAAAAATAATGTTTACACTATAAACCTACCACTAGTACCTAAATGCATGTTAACTCAGTTAGAACAATCAAACCTTTGGCATAGGAGATTAGGTCACACTAATTTGAGAATAATTTCAAAAATCACCCAACTTGGCCTAATTAAAGGTATCCCTAAAATTAAGAACCATGAAAACTTAATATGTAAATCATGTAATCAAGGTAAACAAACCAGGTCTAATCACAAACTAATTCAGTCTGATCTATCTCAAACCACACTTGAGCTCCTGCACCTTGACCTGGGTTTACCTGGAGCCAAGTCACTAAGCGGAAACCGGTACTGCTTAGTAATAGTTGATGATTACTCTAGGTTTACCTGGGTTAGGTTTCTAAAGACCAAAGATGAAACCCTAAACCTATTCAATGATTTTTGCAAGTTAATTGAAAATCAAAACGATACCAAAATCAAAAGACTTAGGAGTGACCACGGGGGAGAGTTTGAAAATCAACGATTCGAGGAGTTTTGTAAGGTAAATGGGTATATACACGAATTATTGTGTCCTAGAACCCCCCAGCAAAATGGGATAGTTGAAAGGAAAAATAGAACTCTACAGGAAGCCGCTAGGGCTATGCTCAATGAATTCAACCTAGCTAACCAATATTGGGCAGAAGCAATTAGTACGGCTTGCTACATCCAAAATAGGGTATTAATTAACAAACGACACAATAAAATACCCTATGAATTATACAACCATAGACTTCCAAACCTACATTACCTAAGGGTCTTTGGGTGCAAAGTCCATATCCTAAACACCAAGGACTATCTAGGTAAATTTCAGTCTAAGTCAACCCCAGACATCTTCTTAGGATATTCAACAACAAGTAGAGCCTATAGGGTTTACAATAATCAAACTAAGAAAATTGAAGAAACAATAAATCTGATATTTGATGAAGAAATTAACTCAAAATTTGATAATGCAGATCTAAATTCATCAAATACTGATCAAGAAGAAAATGAACATACTACTGAACCTTTAATTGAACCCCTAAATGAACTAGATATTGAACCAACCATTGAGATAATTGAATCAGCAATTGAACCAACCCAAGTAGTTGAACCAATCATTGAACCAAACCGACCAGCCGGACCTGAGGCTGAACCAAGTTCCAGAAAAACTAAGAAACCCAGACTCAGTCACCCAACTGATCAGATTGTGGGTGATCCAACCTTAGGAGTCAGAACTAGGTCCGCTTATAAGAACCTTAGTTAGATTGCAATGATTTCAAAAATTGAACCTAAGACCATAGATGAAGCCTTACCTGATCCAGATTGGATCATAGCAATGCAAGAAGAGTTAGCCCAGTTTGAGAGGAACCAAGTCTGGGAACTAGTACCTAAACCTGAGGGCAAATCCATTATTGATACTAAGTGGGTTTTTAGGAACAAGCTAAATGATCAAGGAGAAATAGTAAGAAACAAAGCCCGCTTAGTAGCAAAAGGGTTCAGTCAAGTAGAAGGGTTAGATTATGAAGAAACCTATGCCCCAGTAGCTAGACTTGAGTCCATTAGGATGTTGTTAACCTTTGCATCCCATAAAGGATTTAAACTCTATCAAATGGATGTAAAGTCAGCGTTTCTAAATGGATTTATTAAGGAAGAAGTCTATGTAGGACAACCTCTTGGTTTTGAGGACTTAGAAAGACCTGACCACGTTTACAAACTCACTAAAGCACTTTATGGACTAAAACAAGCACCTAGGGCCTAGTATGAACGCTTATCAACTTACCTAATCTCTAAAGAATTTAAACAAGGACAAATTGACTCAACCCTATTTATTAAAACCTTAGGAAAAGAAATCTTTATTGCCCAAATCTACGTCGATGACATAATTTTTGGGTCCACCAACTCAAACTTCCTAAAAGAATTTGTTAAAATAATGGAAAATGAATTTGAAATGAGCTTAGTTGGTGAGCTCAACTTCTTTCTAGGGTTACAAATTAAACAAACTAGGGATGGAAACTATGTCCATCAATCCAAATATGCTAAGGAATTAATAAAGAAATTCAAAATGGATAACTCTAAAAGCATAAGTACCCCCATGGCCACAAATGTAAAAATAGATAGTGACCCTAATGGTAAACCAGTAGACCTCAAACTCTATAGAAGTATGATTGGAAGTCTATTGTACCTTACAGCCAGCAGACTTGATATCCTTTTTGCCATAGGAATATGTGCTAGATACCAAACCTGTGCTAAGGAAACGCACTTAGCAGCCCTAAAAAGAATACTAAGATATATTAAGGGCACCCTAAATGTAGGGATTTGGTATCCTAGGACCTCAACCTTTGACTTGTCAGGATACTCGGATTCTGACTACGCTGGTTGTAAATTAGATAGAAAGAGCACAAGTGGAAGCTGCCAACTGTTAGGAAATAGTCTAGTAAGTTGGTGTAGCAGAAAACAACACTGTGTAGCTCTATCCACAACTGAAGCTGAGTATGTAGCTTTAGGAGAGTGTGTAGCACAACTCTTATGGATGATGCACACTCTCAAAGACTTCCAGCTTAACTACACTCAAACGCAGGTCTACATTGATAATATAAGCTCAATTAACCTAACTAAGAATCCAATCCAACACTCCAGAACTAAACACATAGAAGTCAAACACCACTTTGTAAGAGATCACGTAGCCAGGGGTGAGATAGTCCTTAAGCATGTAGACTCTAAATCTAACTTAGCTAACATATTCACGAAACCCCTACATGAGTCTGAGTTCAGCTCACTAAGAAGGCAGTTAGGATTATGCCTGGTAGAATAGGTTTACTCTACTTCTGTTATTTTTTCTAACTGCTTTACTTGATTTTAAAATCAGTCTCTAAAATAATTTTTACTTGATTTTCAAAATCTTTATTACAATTTTAAAAAATAATTTTTCGACTTAGTTTTTATTAAAACTACCCCCTTTCAAAACTAGGGTTTTTCTTCGCAAATGGACTTAGCTTAGACCCTAACCCTAGAAATGCATGCACCTATAGATCTAGAAGCCAACATCTCACAAGTACCTTAGGGTACTTTTGATTGATAACTTAGAATGGGTTGAGATGCTTAGGTCTTTGCCTTAATTCAAGATGCTTTAAGTTAGTGCATCTGCAGTAATTGGGGCACTAAATACAAATTGAACAGTAATCAGGTTAAGTGTCAAGCTTAGAAAATCTAACTTGAACAAAACACTTAACTTGACTAACCCTAGCGAAAACTACTGTTTATAACAGTTAGTAAGTAGCTAATTGGGTTAGACAGGACCCGAGCGAGATAATTCAAATTGATTTGGTCCAAGTTTATACCTTGAATTGGTTCAGTACAGCACATTATTCTTTTGCTATATTCTTATGCAGTTTTTGCTATATTGCTTTTTTTATATATGGCAAAGGGGGAGAGATTGGAAAGGAGTGAAGGCTTGAAAATTAAATTTTTTAGAAATTATTTTTTTTCAAAATTAAAAATTTGCAAAACTTTATCCTTTCTTCAAAAAGTAAAATCATCTAAGCTGTTTTCAAAAACTGTTTCTAAGTACTTGACCTAAGATGTTTTTTTCTAAGTACTTATTTTTAAACTTCTCTAATAGAAAGTTTTTTTACTAAAGAGATCGAAATTTTTTTCAAAAATTCCTTTTGTAATAAAAACTTCAGAAGATGTTTAGAAAATTTTCTAAGTCATTGACTTGAAAATTTTTTAAGTGTAAAAGTTCTAAGTATAAATTTTCCAAGTGCCCAACCAAAATTTTTTTTGGAAAATGTTTTCTAAAACTTCTTTTGAAAAATGTTCTAAGTGTTGAAAAATCAATTCCATTTTTAGACTTAGAAATTTTTCAAACCCCACAAACCTTTGAAAAACCTAGGGGGAGATTCCTTCCAGGGGGAGGAAACTAAACTGGGATTTCACCTGTTTGTTATTAACTTAACTTATTGAACCGGGTTGTCATAAATCAAAAAGGGGGAGATTGTTGGTGCAGACAGCACCCAAGTCGAACCTTGGTTTTGATAATGGCAAAGGGTTCAAATGTTAAGATGTTATTTTTATCTAACATGTTACTTGCGTGTGCAGATTGAAGTCCTAGCGAAGGATTGCTAGGCACTTAGCGAAGGACTGCTAGGCATCGAAACCCTAAGACCTGGCGAAGGACAGCTAGGCACCTAGCGAAGGGCTGCTAGGAGTCTAAGACCTAGCGAAGGATTGCTAGGCACCAGGCGAAGGACTGCTTGGTAACAAAGACCTGGCGAAGGATTTCTAGGCACCAGGCGAAGGACTGCTTGGTAACAAAGACCTAGCGAAGGACTGCTAGGTACCTGGCGAAGGACTGCCGGGCAAAAGTCCAACCAGAGGAGCCGGTTGGCAACAGGTAAATTCTCCTGAGAGGAGTAGGTGAGGACACGTTCCCCGTCGAGGGAACAGTAGGCGTCGGTTCGACCTAGGGTTCCATTTTGGAGACTCAAAGTTAGAACCAAGACAACTACGGCTGTAAAATTCACTAACATTCTTGCTTTGTGTTGTTTGGTACTAACCCTGGATGTAGGACCGAAGGAATGAGTTTCTGCAGCTCAGAACGCCCCAAAGGAGAGGGGCAGATAACTGGGCAGGGCGCCCCAGAGGTCCCGGGCACCCCCAAGGTGAAGGCAAAACAAGTTGAGCAAGAAAACGCTTCGGAAGCTCACTGGGCTAGGCGCCCCTGTGGTCCCAGGCACCTCGGATGCCTCGGGCGACCTGAGTCAAGCCAACGAAGCAATTGGATTGAATTCAGCCGAGAAGCCAGCATGACCAAGTCAAGCAGGGCGCCCCTGTGTCCCGGGCGCCCCTGTCAAACCTCGAGCCCGATCCTGGAGGGATAAGGGCTGACCGAGTTCCGGATGAAGGTTTGCGGATCGAGAGACACGTGGAGGGCGCCCCCAGCGTCCCGGGCGCCCCTAGGTGCACTATAAAAGGGGCTCGACCCCCAAGGCTTCGAACAAGACTTTTTCCAACGCCTCAACACTCTTCGCTCAAGCGCTCTGCTCCAGAAACTTCTGATCTCGAGGTTCTAGTGCCGACGATGACCCTATGCATCGAAGAATGATCCACACCGGGCGTCGGTAACGAAGAGTTGAATTTTTGCTTTTACTGCAATACTATTGTACAACTTTCTGTAAAACTTTGTGCATTATAGAATTGCCCGCAGTAAACGGTCAAGGACTGTGGGCCTTGGAGTAGGAGCCGACCGTGACTCCTAACCAAGTAAAAAATCTTGTGTTCGCGTTTGTTATTTTAATTTCCGCTGTGCATTCTCTATCTTATAATCTGAAACGGTTTTATAATATTCACCCCCCTCTATCGTAATCTATCGATCCAACACTTTATGTGGATTGAGTAGGACCAAATGAGAGGTCATCCAATTTTGTACTGACTTCATAAATTGGATTAGACCTTGGTTTATATTATGGAGTACAATCTCTAAATCCTGAAATAATAACGAGCACATGAATTTAATTATTATTACTTTGCTTATCAATATGCGAGATCTATTCTGTTAGATCGATAGGCCCGGTAAGTTGGGTAATAATATTATCTACATGGTGTGCCGTTGATTATTGACGGAATCCGTGTCCTGGTGAGTCGGGATGATGATGACCCCTTGATGAGCTCATAAGGATCATTATGTCAAATCTTGCAAGTGGACTATGGTCCGACATGATGAAAAGGTTGAGTGGTACTAGTCAAGGATCAAGAGGATAATTAATTAAAATTGTCAATAATTTAATTTAATTATCGAGCATTCGATATCTTAAACACGGGGAGATGGACGACTCATAATTGGTGCAGCCCATATGAAAATATGGGGGTTGTTGAGGAAGTTCAATGGGGATCCTTTAGTGGAATGGATCTCTATTAATGGATCGATTTTTGGATCCATTAGCGGGCCAAGACCCAACTCCTCCTCATGGTCCCTACCTTAGCCCTATAAATACCCCATAGGAGTCATGATACAGGGGTGAATTTTTAATGACAATTGATCAAGAATTAATCCACCCAAAAACCCTAAACCTCTCTCCCATATTCTCCTAGGGCATTGCTTGCACCGACGATAGGGGAGGAAGAAGGAGGTGATCCTCTTCGGTTCATAGCTCCATCAGGTCCTCCTCTTAGCGTGAGGCTTCGACCAGACCTAGGAGAGCTCGGTGAGGAGAAGAAGAGGGCGAGAAGAGGCTGTCGGCGGCGGCTAGTGACTAAGTTGCGGCGCCGACGGTGAAGAGGAGAAGAAACTGCTTTCTTCTCTTTTCTTCTCCTCCGGTCTCTTCTCCTTTCTTCTTCACAACTTCTTCCTCTATGTGTATAAGCATGGAGCAGGGAGGAGAGGCAGTTGGCGGCCAGGAAAACATGGAACTTTCCTTGTTTGGCGCTGGCGAGGTTGAAGAAGAAGCAATTAGGGTTTCGGTGGGTTTTGGGGAAGAAGAAGGAGTTTGTCTCAGCTTTTTCTTCCCTCTTCTTCATCTTCCATACCCCTACTCTTCAGCTCTCTTGTGGCCGGAGCTCATTGTGCGGTGGTGGTCACCGGTGGCGCAAGAAGAAGGAGAAGGGTTGGCCGACCGAAACCCTAGGCTAGGGTTTTGTGGAAGTGCTTGGGAGAAGATTGAAGAAGGTGATTAATTGCAAGCCTTGGTGACTCCGCGTCTTGGTAGCTCGTCGCCCACACGTCGTCCAAGAGGGGAGGGTCATACGGTAGAAGACTGCGAGGTAAAAGGCAAGGTATACCTCTTCTTTGGCTCCTTCGTTGTTTCTATTATTTGCTTTAATTATATTTATCATCGCATGTGTTTTGATTAATTGTCATAGTTTAATTATGTGTTAATTAAAATTGATAATTAATCAAGCCATGGACCCCGATAATAAACACAAAAATCGGCGATCCAAACATCGTCTTTTCCACGATCTCTTGATTCGGAAAGTTACAAGGCCTTAACTTTGGTTTTGGCTAAGTTGTGACTTAATTAATTGACACGACGACGAGATGGTTGTTTGGGAAATGGGTGATAATTACCATTTTGATAGTCAATTTAGGCTCTCAAATCCATGTTTTGATCCTTTTTTATATGCTTAAGTTTGCATTTACATTAGGTTTCATGAATTATCTCTATTTTAGCTTATGTTGCAAATCTTTGTATATTTGAGATATTTTGGCACTAAAATTTGAATCTAATTTTGTAGGCTTCGAATAATCATGGACCTAGATCAGATTGGACTGAACTTGAGTTCAAACTTGACTTCAATCAAGAGGATCAAGAGATGGATGAATGTGGGCCGTCGAATCAAGAAACGGGGAAATCTGAGCCATATGTCATCTTCTGATCAATCCAAGCTCAAGATAAAGTTAATCAAGACCACAGATCAAGATATGAAAGTTTGGTCCAAATCAGAAGCCATCTAGCCGTTGGATCAAGCTCAAGAGGAGTCTAAGCCATTCATTCAAAAGGAAGGGAGATCTGAGCCATCCGCTGCAAATTTGATTGATCCAAGATAAGGAGGAGCAGATCCTGACCATTGATAGAGATTTGGGATGTTTGGATTCAATCTGAGACGATCTGACCGTTGGATGAGGCGAGGATGATCACAGTCGTTCAAATTTAAATGGGATAAGTTAAATGAGTAATTACCTCTCGCAGCTCGTCGTCGTCGCGTGTCGTGAATTCTATAGTTGTTCTTCTCTATTCTTCGTCTGTTCTTCATCGTTTCATCTCTGATCGCACGCGGCCACTTCAGATCCACATTCATTTCAAGTTCTCAAATCATAGAAGAAGGTTTCCGCTGGAGTTTGCAGCCAATCTCATAGCTGAAGTGGGCTCGGGTGAGGGTTTCGCCCGGGGCTCTGATTCTTCTGATCTATTCCCGTCATTCGCCGATCTTCATCAATCGGAGCATTCAAAGGGGTTCTCTGAAGGGTTATGAGGTTCCTTAGCCACATCCGCCAACCAACTCACCAAGAAGGAGGGGATCAGAAGAAGATTCAGCTATCTCATCAAGCTGAAGCTACAATGTTCGCGGGAATCGGATTATGCTGATTTGTCGAGCTAGAGGGTTTCTAGCTGGTTCTTGTGTGACGGCAAGATAGATCTTGGATTGACGGATTAGATCTGTTGTTTAGTTTCTTCACATTTAGTTTCTGCAATCTTAGTTTTTGCATTCTTATTTCTGTTCCTGCTTTCTTGTTTCCATCCTATGTGATCGGTCTGTTTGACCAATCAACAAGGTATCTGATTGGTCTGTTCGACCGATCAGGCTTGCATCTTATCGGTCTGTTGATCGATCAGGCATTTTGCAGCTTCAATAAATTCCGTTTCTTAAGTCATCTTTGTTCTATATTTCAAAATTCTGCTGTTAGACAGATTACTGCATTTAATATGAATTTTTACTTGTCAATCCCTTAGTTTCCTCTAAATCTCCTGCATTCAATTTTAGTCTTCGAAATTTACTCTGATTTGCTAGTTTTTCAAATAGGATAAGTTCAGTTTCCACAAATTTCTAGTTACTGAAATTTCATTCCTTATTGCAAAACAAACCCCCCATTTTAATTGAAAACCCAAAACATAGAAAACGACAAATTCAAGCTTGAGTTAAACATCTTAAACTAGTCCTTGGAAAAATACGACTTGAGGCCCCTGTACTACATTCAATTTTGTGAGCTAAGGGTTTTCAACTTATAAATATCTAAATTTGAGGCTCATTCGTGACACTTGTTATTGAGTCCATCAAATTTTTGGCGCCGTTGCCAGGGAAATATACTAGCTGAGTTTGTTTAATTTGAGCTTGTGCTTACTTTCATATCATATTTTGTGATCTATTTTATTTGCTTTATCTTTCTATATACATTTGCTGCCATTTTGTTTGGTTTATGACCAGGACTGCATGTGGAGTTTGATCCTGAGATTGAGAGAACATTTAAAGCCAGAAAAAAAATCAAGGAAGAATTTCAGAAGCTAATGAAAATTTTTCTACCCATTCAAGCAGTCCCATGGCAGAACATCAGTATTTTCAGAATTTTCAGTAGCATTTTGTTAATTACCATTTTGTTAATCAGCAACCCAATTTTAAGCAATTTCAACAGCCCCTACAACAACCTCAGCCACAATTCCAGAATTTTCAGCAAGGTAATCAGCCTTTTCAACCATTCCAGCAGCCTTATCAAAATTTTCAGCAAGCAGATCAGCAATTTCAGCCTCAATTTCAACAAGATCAGCAAGGTTTTCTACCAATTCAGACTTTCCAGCAATCTTTTCAACCATACCAGCAGGATTTTTAGTTTCAGAATCAGGATTTTCAGCCCCAACAATTTCAGCCTTTATACCAACAATTTCAGCCCCAAAATTAGAATTTTCAGAGCAATAATTTCCAGCAACATCACCCTTGTTATCAAACCAATTTTTAACAATTTCAACAGCCCAGTTACTCATTTAATCAGCCCCAACAACTTCATTTTCAGAATTCACAGCCTACCCATAATTTTCAGCAACCTAATGTTTCATTTCAAGGCCAACAAGAGTCCCATGCTAATCAAGGAGATTTTGAGGACTCTAGTGAGTTTAATGCACAACTTTAAGAACTTGAGGAGATAATGCAACAAATCATACAACAACAGCAAATTTTACTACAACAAGGACAACAAAAGAATGATTCCACTCTTCAAAACATTGAAAGACACATTGGACAACTAGCTAGTGGAATGAATCAAATGCAAGCTCAAGGATCGAGTCAATTACCTTTTCAAGCTACTCCTAATCCTAAGGGAAATGCTAGTGCCATAACATTGAGGAGTGGGAATGTTGTTTCAAGTCCAAACCCTCAAAGGGCTGATTTTCTGAAGAAATTCTAGCACCTTATTTTCCAACTCAGATCAGCCCCAAAAAGGATTTTGCATCAGTTGAAAGTGACCCTAGTTCAAGCCTAAGTCTTTTTTCTATTGATCTTGCAATTTTGGTGGAAGAAGAAGAAGAAATCAGCAAAAACAGGGCACAATCAGCAGCTACTTGATAAGCACGCGTGTCGTACCGCAAGTATCAAATACAATCAAAGTATCGAACTCCTCTAAACTAATGTAGCATAGAGTAACTCGAGTCGTCTCCCAACGAATGTAGTTGGTACATGATAAATCTCAGGATCGTATGTTATTGCTTTTGGATTTTTGATATCAAACTGGGATTTGGATTTGAACGTTAAGACTATGAAAAGAACTATGAAATCTAGTTCTAATTAAGGAAAGACAATGCAGATAAGGAAATCTAATTTAACCTAACTACAATTGCAGCAAAGAAAAGGCAACATGAAAGAAGCATTCAAGAAATAGGGCATCAATGAAACCTAGACATGAAGTAAAACTATAGCATTAAAGAAATCTAGTCTGATCTAACTTAATTGCATTTAAATGAAGACATGAAACTTAAAGCAAAAGGAAGAGCAATACAAAACAAAAGTTAAACAACTAAGAAACATCACAATTGAAAGTAACTGTTCTAAGAGGCATTTAATCGAACACATGATAGACATGTTTTAAATGGCTTCAAGTACGTGCAATTTGAATTGGGGAAGATCTATCCAATACAAACACTTAACAATCAATCACACACAACTCAAACATCAGCACAATCAACACATGAATAAAACCCAAGTCTCATATGGAATCGAATTTGCTTGAAGGAGCTGCTGGGAAAGTGAAGGAACTGCTGTGAAAGCAAAGCTATGAAGGAAAATTGCTAATAGGAAGTGCTGCCGAATCATGCTGAAGAGCTGCTGGAATTTAGATATAAAGAAACTGCCGACTTCTGGAAATGCTGAAGAGCTGCTGGAATTGAAGCTGTGAAGAAACTGCTGCCAGCGGTGATGAACTGCTACCGGATCTTGCTGTGAAGAAATGAGCTACTGGAACTCAGCCCTGTGAAGAAGAAGAACTATGAAGGAAGAAATGCTGTGAAACAGAATTGATGTGAAGGAAATCTACTGGGAAGAAATCTATGAACAGAAATGCTGTAGAGAAATGCCGTGAAGAAATTACTGTAAATAGAAATGCTGTAAAGAAATGGATCGCCGGCGGTGAAGTGGATCGTCGCTTCCCTCAACCCAAAAGAAAGCTGGCGAAGGAAATGGGTGATCGCTTCCCTCAACCCGAGAGAAAGCTGCGGAAGAAGTCGACTAGGGTTCGGAACCCCGAGCCCTAGCTTGTGGTCGGCGGCGATGAAGATGGAGAGGTGGAGACGATGATGATCCCTCTCGATGAGAACCCTCCTCGATGAGAACCTCCTCGTGCTTGCGATAGCGTGAGGGTGGAGAGTGGATGGAGCTCCGGCCGGCGGCGATGAAGATGGAGCAGATCGCGGACCCTTGGTGGAGGTGGAGATGTTGAGTCGGGAACCCCCATCTACCCTTCCTCTCGCGTCTCTGCCCTCTTTTGATCACCCGGCTTCAACCCATCCTCTCGGTTCGATCAGCCTCAGCCCAGCAATTGGGTTCGACCAGCCTCAGCTGCATTTGCCTCGGGTTCAACCTTTGTTCGGTCCAGGTTCAGTTAATCCAAATCAGGTTTCAGCCCAGCTCTGGTCCAGCAGATTGAGTCCAGTCAGCCAAGCCAGAGCTCACAGCTCAGAAGAGAATTAGCAACGGACGGCTGAGATCGATTTGACTTCATCCAACGGTCGGATCTCTTCAGGTCTGAACCAAACTCCACAGATCTCAATCAATGGTCGTGATCTACCTGTCCCCAGTTTGGATTAACCAGATCAGTGACGGATGGTCCAGATCTTCCTTTTTCTTGAATGGATGGTCTAGAACATCTTGAGCTTGATCCAACGGTCAGATTACTTCTGATTTGGCTAAAATTTTCAGATCATGATCTATGGTCATGATTGACTCTATCATGAACTCGGATTGACCAGAAGTTGACCGATGTTAGTGATATGAGAGAAGTGTCCTAAGGCGATCGCCTTATGATTGTAATCATTTATTTTAATAAATGAATATTCACTATTTGAGTACACATGTTTGTGTATTTGATTGAGATCTTAAACTCATTTACTGAATGTCCGCAATACAATTCACAGCATGAGAGAATTTGTGATGAATTCACAACTAGTGATTATCTCTACATGTGCAATTGTGAAGTATTGAAATTGTCCCTAGTCGATGAATTGATAAATACAGACACTATCAATTCCTTTGAGACTAGCATGAGTTATTCTCTAATCAGCTGATTCTCACTGGCTGGTGACATTGAGATGTCTGGAGATAAACATGAATGCTAGTTAAGGGAACTAGTTCATTGGAGTGACTGGCTGTAAAACTTCATATGACAGTCTACATATAGATATGTCAGTGAAGTTCTTACTGCAGCTTAAGTGCGATGTTCCTTTGACATGCGGTGTTCAAGTCATCTTGGTCATGGAGACTTATACTTTGACATCTTAAGCAAGCATCTCCAAGGAGGTGTGGACCAAGGATGATTGGGTATAAGCCGAAGTGCCCGAAGATGTTTGAACAACCTACAAAGGATTCACCACTCCTTGCGAGGAGATGTATACCCGAGGCCTATCGTCGGATTGTTACTCGAAATCTCTGGCCAGAGCATGACATGTTCATAGTATGAATCTCTTAAATACATGAGAGTAATTAGAATCCGTAGGACGAGAAAACGTTACTTGGGCTAGGTGTGACGTAGTCAGCCTAGTGGGGACTGACACACATAGACCATGTTCTGAACCAAGTGGGTATAAGATGGTGAAGGGAATGGGGCACGATTCATTATAGCTATTGAAGGGTTTCAGAATTATTTCTGAGGTCAACCGTTGATCTTTCGATTAATTGGGGATCATGATGTACCACTAGGTGCCACTCATGATCGTTCTATAATTAATTGATTAATTATAGACGACCAACATTAATCGAAAGCCTATTTAGTCACACGCACAACGAGTAATCCGAGGGATTTAAAACGAGTTGAAAATTAGATTTTCTAATCAAGAGAGATTAAGTTTGGTTGAGTCAAACGATAAGTCGAATCTGAATTTTTCAGAGACGCATCGGAAGCGTAAAATGGCGAAAGTCTTTTGAAGACTTAATAGATGAATTAAATAAGTTTAATTCATTGGGGCATGGCTTGGATGGGCCAGCCAAAGAGGGCCTCCATCCTCTTTGCTTGGCCGGCCACAACAAAGGGAGAGAACCAAGTTTTTGGTTCAATTTATAAAATAAACCAAGTGTGGTTTGTTTTATAAAATTATGGATGATATAAATTTTTATATAATAAACCAAGGTTTGGTTTATTTTTTATGGAAATTAAAATGAACCATGGATTGGTTTATTTTATAAAATCAATCATGGATTAATTTACCATGATTAGGAAATTTATTCCATAAGTGAGAAGAGACTTGATTATTTTTTTATCATGAATTAAAATATGATTTTAACCATGATATAAAATCAAACTTGGCATGATGGAATAAGTTATTCCATATTTGAGAGGCTTGATGGTTGAGAGGCCACAATATAAAGGACCCAAGGCAAGGCTTGGGTGATAATTGAAGAGATGAAGGCATAGGCTCTCTCCCTCTCTTTCTCTCCTTCTCTTCTCCCCTTCTTGCCGTCCGCCAAACAGCCCCAAGAAGGAGCACCAGCCGGCCACCCCTGCCGTTTCTCTGCCGACCACCACCTGCTACCGGAGAAGGATGCTCCGTCCATCTCATGGCCGGAAGAAGGTGCTGCCGGAATTAGAGTTTGCCGCAAGGATCTTTTTGCCGCAAGCCTCTTCTTTTGTTTCGCCGGAATTTTCTTTCCAGCCATCCTTTTGTGGTTAGTCTTTCGACTTCTCTCTTGGTTTTTCTTATCGCGTTCTCGGAGAATCTAGTAGTTCTCGAGAATACGAAACTCGTGGCTTTGCGAAGTCATCCCGAAGATACTCGGCGTGGACGCGAATAGAGGCGGAGCATCCAAGGGACGCTTACGGTTGGATCTCGTCCCTCCTTCGAGTTACGCGAGGTAATACATAAATTAGTTTATGTTTCTGCAAAAATTTCAAATATATGATCATGTCTACACAAGATAAACTTGAATGCTTAGATGTGTGGTTAAATAATTTAGAGAAATTATTTATGCTAAACCTTCCGCTGCACGTAATTAATTTTGAAATTACGAATCCGCATCCATGTCAACATGCACCCGGTCCCAACAGTGGTATCAGAGCCGAGGTTTGTGTTCGACATAATCATATAATTGTTTTGCGGAAAGCTTTATCATGATCTCAATTTTGGAAAATTTTCAATTATGGAAATTTCCAATTATGGTAAATTTTTGATTTAGGAATTTCAAAGTTTGGAAATCCTCATGAAATTTCGCAAACTTTTGAAATATCTCTGTTTCTGAAATTTTATGATAATTGTGAAAACTTTCCATTTTTGGAAACTTTCCAATTTTGGAAATTTTCTATTTTGGAAATTTTCCAATTTTGGAAAAACGTAAGTTTTCTTTGTGCCAGAAACTTACAATTATTCTGAAAACCTTTTATTTTTGGAAACTTTTCATTTATGGAAAGCTAGCAATTTTGGGCACTTTCTTTCAAGAAAGTCTAGACAAATTATGGGAATATTAATTGGCATTTAAATTTATAATTGGAAATTAAATTATTTACAAAATTCTTTATTTTGGATTGAGCCTCGGGGAGCCGTCCAATTTAAAGTTAGTTGTTATAATTAAATTTCCTAAATTGAATTTAAGCTGTCAAATGTTTAATTTGGATTGAGCCTCGGGGAGCCGTCCAAATTAAGTTATTGATATTAATTTTTTCATAAATAAAATATGTGATCAAATCTTAAAAATTTTGAGGTGATTCTCAAACGATAATTTCTTTATTTGATTTATGAGGTGATGCTCTTACATATTATTGTCTCCAAAATTAATTAGGAAAATTGTTTCCTATAGAGTATATTTCCTTAAATAAGATTTTCATGAAAATAATATGTGGTTGAATTAAGGGAATCTGTCTCTTAATTTAATAAGATTTAATTTAGAGAAATCAAAGTCTTAAATATATTATTTCCGAAACTCATTATGATAATTCAGGAAATTGTTTCCCAATACAATTCCTTGAATAAAGTATGAAATTAGAATTAGGAAATCCGGTTCCTAATTCAATTAATGAGACTTGATAAATTAAGTCACATACATACTTTATTAAGGAAATCGTTAGAACATAACATAATTATATGTCATGAATGTGCATAAAAGAAAAGGATGAGACCCAAAACCCCTTACAAAATATTAAGGCCAACACATTCCATTAATATGGTTAGAACCGGAGTTTTGTTTCTCGTTTGGGTTGATGGACACATCCATGCCCGGCTTGAACCTCAACATGTTCAAACCATGGAATTAGTTTATGATTAATATAGTTGGAGTCAGGGGTCAATCCTTAGTTTTGGTTGTTGGACACATCCAAGCCTGACTAAACGGTTGAATGAGCTCCAACCATATTAAAACTATTTCTTGATTAATGGGTCAGCCTTAAGCTTGGAGCATCGATTTGTTGTGCCACAACCAAGGTCGATGTAAAGAGAGGTGCAGTTGGGTGCTATGTATATTGTTGCATACTTGTTAATGAGTTAACAACCCAATGATTTATGCAAACATTCAATTAGTTGATAGAATAATGTGATAGTTACATATGTATAATATGTAATCGGTATAATTACCTACCTTCATAGCTAAGAATAACTTGATGGACTCTAGCCATGGTTGTTCTTATCTATGGTTGGATATCAACCTTTTTGGAGATGTTCCTACGATCTCCCGAATTGATAAAAAAGGTTATTCAATTCGAAAAATAAATAGGATTTAATTAATGTATATTGATGCATTCTTTATCATTCTCATCACATAACCTCAATTTATATTTCTAGGATAATCACCTGATCATATTTTCTCTGAATTTGCGTTCCATTTTGGACACCAATAAGCTGAGTAGGCCAAACTTCATGGACTGGCTTCGAAACCTGAGGATAGTCCTCAAGGCAAAAAGCTTGCTTATGTTCTTGAAGAAAAACTTCCCAACCATCCTCCTGAAGATGCAACGCTAGACCAGTTAGTGGCCTATCAGAAACATGTGGCCGATTCTGAACTTACGAGTTGCATCATGCTTGCCGCTATGGTACCTGAGCTACAAAAGCAGCATGAGCATATTGATGCTCATACCATCGTCTTCCATCTTCATGAGCTGTTTGACGAGCAGGCGAGATCCGAAAAGTTTGAGGTCTCCAGACTCCTCTTCACCTCTAAGATGCAGGAAGGCACTTCTGTTTCACAGTTTGTGTTGAAGATGTTGGGGTACATTGAGCGACTAGGCACACTCGGATTTGCAATGGATCACGAACTAAGTATTGACTTAATTCTGCATTGTTTGCCCAAGAGTTACTCACAGTTTGTGATGAACTATCGGATGAACAAACTGGAGACTACCATTCCTGAGTTGCTTAACCTGCTGAAGACTGTAGAGCCTTCTGTAAAGCAGGATCAGAAGACGGTACTATTAGTTGGTTCCTCAAAGAAAGGCTCTAAGAGGAAGCCCAAAGGACAAAATAAGGGAAGGAAGAAAAAGGCCAAAAAGATTGAAAAGGCACTTGCCATCATTACGGTAAGGAGAGCCACTGCCGAAGAAACTGCAAGGTTTATCTTGAGTCCTTGAAGAAGAAGGGATCCGATGCCCCATCTTCTTCAGGTATCTTCGTTATTGAATGTCACTCTATTTTCTCGGACACCTGGGTACTTGATACTGGGTGTAGCTCACATATATGTAATGACATACAGGGGCTAAGGAATAGAAGAAGACTCGTCAAGGGAGAAGCGAATTTGCGGGTTGGAAATGGAGCAAAGATTGCTGCTGTTGCCATCGGAACATATTTGCTAAAGCTCCCTACTGGACTTGTCTTAGAATTGGATAATTGTTATTTTGTTCCTTCGTTAATAAAGAACATTGTATCTATTTCATGCTTGAATGAAAAGGGTTATTATTTAACTTTTAGTAACAATTGCTGTTACATAACTTTAAATGGTGTTCTTTATGGGACCGGAACTTTATGCAATGGTATCTACACGTTAGATTTATCTGGTGACGTTTTCAATATCGAAGTTAGCAACAAACGTGCTCGAATAGATAATCAAATAGACTCCAATATGTGGCATTGTCATCTTGGCCATGTAAGTAAGAAACGCATGACCAAATTACACCGATGTGGAATTCTGGAATCATTTGAACTCGGTTCATTTGATACATGCGAATCATGCTTAAAAGGCAAGATGACCAAATTACCCTTTTTCGGAAAAGGTAAACCAGTGGGAGAATTGCTTGGTCTAATACATACTGATGTATGTGGACCAATGTCAACTCTTGCACAAGGAGGTTATAGCTACTTCATTACCTTTATCGATGATCACTCACGATTCAGGTATGTGTTCTTAATGAAACACAAATCTGAAGCTTTTGAGAAATTCAAAGAGTTCAGAAGTGATGTAGAGAAACAGCTTGGCAAAAGTATTAAGATACTTCGATCCGATCGACGTGGTGAATACTTAAGTCAAGAGTTTCAAGATTATCTTAGGGACAATGGGATATTGTCTCAATGGACTCCTCCATATACACCACATCATAATGGTGTATCTGAGAGGCGTAACCGAACCATGATGGACATGGTTAGATCTATGATGAATCATGCAACTCTTCCAAAATCCTTTTGGGGCTATGCGCTTAAGACAACTGTTTACTTACTAAACAGAGTCCCGACTAAGGTAGTCTCTACTACTCCATATGAGACGTGGAATAGTAAGAAACCTCATTTATCTCACCTAAAGATATGGGGTTGTCCTGCTTATGTAAAGCGGACTGTATCAGACAAATTGGATGCTAAGTCTGATAAATCTCTATTTATTGGATACCCTAAGGAAATGAAAGGTTACCAATTCTATCATCCCTTGGAACAAAAGGTGTTTGTTTCAAGGCATGCTGTATTTCTAGAAAAAGAATTTCTTTTACAAGAAAACAGTGGGAGTAGCATTGAACTTGAAGAAGTTCAAGAAACTCCAATAGACATTACAGAGACACCTAT